>DWEJ01000127.1:0-20876 GCA_018245835.1 Mysoria sejanus stolli | reverse complement strand
GTGTTCGACCCGGGAATCGAACCCAGGACCTCCCGATCCGCAGTCGCACTTGCAACCACACGACCAACGAGGCAGTCTAATTCACAGAATATCTTTATAAATTGTAGTCTATGTGTTATTCTGGTGTATAAGCTATATTATTGTAAAGTTTAATTAAAATCCATTTAGTAGTTTTTACGTGAAAGAGTAATAAACATCTATCCATACTCACAAACTTTCGCGTTTATAATATTAATAAGGAAGTAAGGATATTCCCTTTTCCTAGGCAACACGCTCTTAGGACGCATCTGTGTCCACCAGCAGGTGGCTATTACGGAGCAAACTTAACTAACCTATGACATTATACAAAGAAAATGATAAACCTGGCTGACTGGCAGAGCATAATGCTCCACACTGCTCTAACCCAGTTGTACAGATATAATCAATCTACTCAAGTAAAAATAGATTGCTACACCTTATAAAGTAGGAAACAAAGCCTATTAAATTCAAATGAAAATGAAAACCGGTTAATGGAGAGTCAGAAATAAATCGGCGTTCGTGTATGAGGCGATTGATGAATCAACAACAAACACATCAGCCTAGGTCTATTTGGTGCCCGCTGCCCTTCGCTTACCGCACTACTACACTACACACACTTACATGTAACAATAATAAATACTGACTTTAGAGCGATGGTCCTTATATCTGCGATCTTCCCAGGGCTGTACCAGGAGCTTATCTCGACGCGACAACATGTTGACACCTGGCAGTTGCAACCGTTCGCGGCTCGCAGGCGACTCCAATGAGGGAATGTTTAATCGATGATTCCATAGCAACGGGTTCAAATTAAGGGGTTAATGGGGTCTACTGCAAACAAACACCCTAACCATTTATCGATTTTGATCATCAATTTGTGGAACTTGAAAGAATCTGTAGGCTTTTAAAATTATCACCCAAAAAATATAAGCTTAATATTAATATAGCTTAATATTCCCTTTTTTTTATTCGTTCATATTAAAAGATACAAAAAAGGAATGAGTTTAAAGTTGTGTTACTGTACCTATATATTTTAGTACTATATAATTACAAATACAATTAAGTAAAAGTTATTGTCAAAACCTCTTTTTAAAGTTTTTAATGGTTTCGACTGCCTCGTTGGTCGTGTTGGTTGCATGTGCGACTGCCAATTGGGAGGTCTCTGGTTCGATTCCCGGGTCGAACACTACAAAATTTTCTAATTAGTCTAGTAGTGCTTCGGAGTCTGGATATGTGCCCGATGCATGGTAATAGGCTCACCACCTATTTCATAGTAGGATGTAAACATAACTGGTGAAACGTGGGAGTGTTCTGCGTGAAGTTACGTTTTTTTACGTTAACGGTTTCACACTAATGTCTGACTTTCTGAATGGCAACAAGGAAAAACTTGGCCAGGAGTTCTGCAGGCCAGTTCTTCGTGTGGTCTCAGAACTATGATAGTACAAGCTGTGTGGTTGACTGGGAGTGTCGGTCCTACAACATTATTTACTTCCTGTATGTTCTATCACAAGAATAAAGGCAAATGTTTTTATGAAGTTTAAAATTAAGTTACGAGCCTCTTATTGCATGTCGCTGCAAGTCCAAGGGATTCAAGAACATTGACGAGACCTTTATTAGTACACTGCCTCAAGGCTTGGGGCTTAAATACTTGGGGTATTCTCGGTACTCGATATCATGGTTTATAGACGACGGTGACTTGACCATTACAAGTGCTGTATGGAAGTTTGTTTACTTTTTTACTATATAAAAAAGTCAAATGTCTTGTGAGAGAAATATGGGAGTCAAAAGAAAACACAGTTGGCAAATTAATAAATAAATTATAATGTTAAATATTATACACTGCACTTACATTGGTATCATAACATGCTCGTTACATCATATAATTATACACGAAAACGTACAAACACGTGGTTACAATACAAATAAAAAATATACTTTGAGCAATATAAAAATAAAAAACCGAATCACTCTAATCTAAAACTAAGTCCACTATCAAAACATAATATTTTATACTGGTTAGTAGGCGCGCCCGGCGCCTTGCGCAACATAATCTCATACTAAAAAGCTTAGGAATGTAAGTCAGCATTAATTTGGCAACGTTCACTGTCCGCGACATTCTGTCCGCGACGTTCTGTCCGCGGCGTTCTGTCCGCGATGTTCCGGACGAAGCTCGACGAGCGCGCGCGGCCGCGAACGTTGCCAAGTCAATAATCAAACACACAGGCAATCCAACGTAAATCGATCAGTTCACATGTACGTTCCTACATACCGCCTAGGCACCGCGTCGCCTGACCGCTTGTCGCTCGCGTCACGCACTATCATCATTTGTCATAACACATCACCTTCGAGATGTACAACTCATCATCGATGAGTTACTACATCTGCCTGATGATATTTTGCACGGAACCCAAGGCTACTTTAGGACGCACCGTTCACGATCTATCGTTATTGGCGACGCGAATGATGCTTTATCTCAGCTCGTGTTGCAAATTCCACAACTTTGTGCGTAGATGAAAGTTTTTCGTTCACTTTTGTCACTTTTAGGAAGACAATAATAAGACAATCGATCAGGCGGCGAATCGTTATGTCGAAGCTCGTAAACATCTGTACAGTGGCGTTTAAATGCGAGTGTCCAATACATTATTATCCATTCAGCCGTCGCCTATAAGTAATATCCCTATTTAGTCCCTAAGACACTACGTTTACGGTTGAGTCTGCCTCGCATTAAAACTCTAATTACAATATTGAGTATAAAACGTATTAAATACATCAAAAAGATTCTAGTAACTTACTATTCCTCCGCCTAACAAATAATCGACACTGAAACGTCCGATGTTTTCGCGGAACGAACGATATGAAATACAAATCAAGCCATATCTCAAAACGTATCATATGAATTGATTCGTAACGAGATAACGAGAAGCGAGAACCGGGATCGATACCGCGACTTATTGCTTGTGTACAAAACTTTTTCTAATAAAATACTTCTTGTTTTTTCATACAAAGAAACAATTCTTTGATTCGTACAAATTATGAATTATTTAAAGCCATCGTATCAATCTAACTTATGAATGAATTTGTAGTCGCCGGCTCGCTTTTCTAACAGATGTCGCTAATAGTTTCTTTGGTAATAGCTTCAGAGACTGTATCGTTCGCCAACGGATATCGTACATTGAAATGTTCACGTGAGAATATGATTTGACGTTAAAGGTGTGTCATACCCTTAATGACGGGTAGAGCTTTATGATTATAATTTGTACATAGTATACTAATTCTATCCGCAAGCCGCCGATGCCGCTGTCTCTTCGGCGATTACAAAATGAGTCGCACACACTACGGATACAAAAAAGGTGCATCCCCATACGAACGAATATGAAAAGTAATTTTCATGTACAAAATGTAAAGGCATACCAGTGGCGAACTGCGGCAGGGTCCGCCGCCGATGTAACGTTCCTGGCGAGTACGGCTAATACAGTGTCGCTAAACTTAAATAGCACTACCTACGTCGCACACAAATCTCCCTACACTCGGTGCATCGTCAATGATTATTACATTTATTTATTAGCGTTAATACTGAGTGAAAAAACAATAAAGTCGTAGAAAAATAAATTATCCCGTTCTATTATTTTCTTTAATCTTAATACTTTCCGCAGGAGTGTGAGTACAGGGTGGCACTGGACGACGTGAGGCCGCGAGAGGAACGTACATCTAGGGATTCCGAGGAGGCAAAATATTACACGGCTCTTATTGGTAACAAGCGAGAAGCCGGCCATTTAAAACTTAGCCTACGACGACCTCCGCGGTCGACTAATTACACGATAGTTCGTCTACGATCGGTGTACCAATATGTACTGAACAGTTTACCTTAGTCATCGTGTCCTATACCGCACGATACCGTCCGGCCCCAAATTAATTACCGGTACGCACTAGCTCGATGTGATTCGTGTTTTAATTTATATATTGATATAAAACTAAAACTAATTACAATATAATATAATCTAAATTTTTAATACAAAATTAAATAAAACAACACAAAAGCTGCCGCGGACAAATCTCACGTGTATTATAATTGCATTGCAACGAGAGTCGAGATGCGTGCGGGTGCGCTCACAGCGAAGCCAACTTCGCGGTCGAGTGTCCGAGCACAGATAAAACCTGTCCTTATACATACAAAGTTACATGGACGCGTGTGAAATTGGGAAACATACATTAGATAGGCGTTATGCGACCCAGATCAGGAGCCATTTATTATACATACTCATACACACTTTACAAATTTTCTTAGAATTTCCAACAGGCTCACTCATCTAGTTGTCTACGGCGGGCTGGCCGGCGTGGCTGACTAGTGCCGCGCGCACCGCAGGCCGTGTCGCAGCGTCGCGCGGCGCAGGCCGCAGTCGCACCTCCCCCCACCCCCACCCACACCCCGCCACGTGACCGATATTCATTACTGCTTCTTAGGCCGACCTGTGTCTAAAATATTCTCTAATCGAGAGCGTAGACAGGCCCTTAGCCTTAAAAAGAATCTGTCCGAGCCCTGAGTCTGCTCGCTCAAAAATTGCCTGTTCACTCCTTCTAATGGAACAGTACGTATATCATTATTGTCAATCCGAACAGTATTAAACAGTTTTGTCGCCGGCAATGCAATTTTAAATTCATTTCCAAATTCGTTAGGATTTTTTCTATCCGTTTCCTCATCGGCTTCGTTATGAAAACCGCCGACGTCATCTTTAAACTCTCCAAACGCTTTCGATAAGCCGATATCATCGAACGTGGCTTTATACATTAATTTTTCCTACGACGTACGTACATTGTTCATCCATACTGAGATTCCTCGCCTAAACCGACAGATGCAACTGAAGCCTGCGCCGCTCCAAACCGGACATTGGGATGACTAATTCGTTGTTAAACACTAGAATTTATTTTAGTTTTTATCTTACCGCACGTTCACTACTCAGACTTGTCTTCGTTTCTGTATGAACTGTACTTTATTATGTAAAATGATTACAATTAGAAAGACATATGGATAGAAAACTAATGTTATATCACAAATTATGTCAAATAAACAAACAAACACACACATACAATTTTTTCAACGTACAGGATCCTTCACGATTCCGTTAAATTTGAAAACAAACCAAGACCGAATAGACTACAAAGGACGCGCGGGCAGACATCGTATCTTGTAAAAATTAATTTGTAAAACAAAGAAGTGATTAGCGACAACAGTCCAGAGACAGTAATCGTACTCAAGGCATTACGATATCAGCTGTCGCGCCCCACACGGGCTCGGCCGCACATCACACAGTGTACACAACAGTTGTACAAGTGTACAATATGTTACCACACGAGCTATGCACATCGTGAAGCGGCCCTGGGCCGACTGCGCCGATTACAACATTTAAACTAATTGTATAACAACAGGTATATAATTGGCTTACGTCGAGTGACCATTCTCGTACGAACTTGTTTATGTATAATATATTATTATATTTTAATGAAAGCTACCTACACGTTACACATAAATAGAAATGAATACTGACTGATACTTTCGTTCGAGACTCGGTCACGGCGTCGGGGACGTTTTGTAGTGTTGGAAATACGACGTATTTTGGTTAACTTTTTTTTAATCAAGCGCTAGTGGAGTGTACCTTTCGATTAAGTAGTGAATATTTGTAAATTAAGAATCACAATCATTATAAAATTGCACATCGATACATAGATTTACAATCTAATTCTGTACTTCGGATGTAACAGAAATAATTCAAACCGGTTCTCGACCGACACAGGATTGTCGCTGGGAGCTGAGGGCTGCGCGAGGGTCATCGAACATAGTTCAGACTAATAAAAAAAAACTGACACTTCATTAGAAATTACACTACATTACTTACTTGAGAACTTATCAAATAATATGATATAGAAAACGCTCTTAAGTTAACTAGAATAGAGAATGCTGAAGCCAATTTTTGGTTTACGATGTATCGTTACAATAACAACTGTCGCTGCGGCGCCGCCAGTGTACGGCCATCCTTCCCTACCCTATGACCACCTACCGCCATGACCACCTACCGCCATGACCACCTACCGCCGCGAGTGGTGCGTCGGAGCCTAGCAAACTGCACGGCCATTTTAAAACTAGAATCCTGTCGCATGTCATAGTGCGAATGTTCCGTGAATGTGTGCATATAATAAATGCAAAATAAAATAAATGCTTTGTTCATGGTCTGTTTCACAATGTAATGTATGTAAAGCGTCGCAGCACCCGAGACGGCTCGTTCGTTGCTGTGGAGATAACTACATGTATACAGTACTGCCAACTCCCAAGTACTACGATTCGCAAACATATTTCTAAGTTTATTCTCAAAAAAATATATAACTTCATTACTTGATTGTTATCGTGCAGAAATATTTACAGCGACTAGTTCAATAAACCCACCAGTCCAGTTCTGGTCTGGTCGAGTGTGGTCCGATCCCACTTGACTGTGCCCGAGTGCCGTCCTGTCGCCGTGGACTCTTGTATATGTTACATTGTGCGATGGAAATAAAGAAAACAATCAAAACTCCAAAAACTAACTTGTACAACGTTTTGCAACAAAAGTAGGAATGCTGTTACCGAGGTAAAGCCAGACCAGACCAGTCAGACTAATTCCCACTGGTTGGCCATTTTCTACGATTGTAAAAATCATTTAACTATTTAATAATAGGCAATTTTGTACCTTAAGTGCCACACCTAAGTACATGTCAGTGAAACTAGAATGTCAAAGTATTTTTTGCTTATGGAATATGATACCGTATAAGAAATGGTTAAAAAATAAATGTAAATTGAGTAAATATTACCTAGTCATGGAATATGGTCATATAAGTAAAAGGTAAAGAAAATAAAGCTCAAACCTTATTTCATAACCATAAAGGAAGCGTGCGCGGACAGGATACTAGCTTCTATTATAGTAATGTTTTAAAATGAAATAGATGATATTTCACACAAACATTTGTAGATTTGTTTGAAGGCTTCAAACTTTCAAACAAATCAACATCTGTACAAATGGACATACGATAGGTGGGGTGATAGGGGGGGTGATAGGGGGGACTATCACAGCGTAGCCGCATCGCTCCCATTGTACACAGGTTATGGTCGGTCGGTCCTGAGGGCGGCAGCGCTCAGCAGGCGGGCGAGGCGCGCGGCAGCGGGCGCACGAGGTACAGCTTCTCGCCCTGCTTGTTGGTGTAGATGGGCGCGCGCTGGTAGTGCGCCACGAGCTGCTCCAGCGCCGGGAACTTGCGCTGCCCGATGCAGTACAGGCTGCCCTCCACGTGCACGCGGAAGTGCTTGTTGCGGCCCGGCGCCTTCAGCGACACCGAGTAGTCGCCCACCTGCGCCGGGACACTGGCTTCAATTTCCTTTCCGAAGACTACTATACGCGGATACTACACAAGATACGATGACCACTTTTTAAAACCAGTATTATTCAACTATTTAAGAATGTTGCACTAATCGAAAGGTAGGCTGAGAAATGTAGAGAATGTAGGCACTCCCACGTGTCACCGATTACGTTTACGTCCCACTGTGAAATATGCGGTAACCCTATTCTAGTGCCACGCATCGAACACGTATCCACACTCGGAACCAGTACTAAAAAATTTAAATTAAATTTTTTTTGTAGTGTTCGACCCGGGAATCGAACCCGGAACCTCCCGATCGGCAGTCGCACTTGCAACCAACACGACCAACGAGGCAGTCAATAAATCAACGCCTATAAATAAATGGAAATCATAAATTCCATTCGACAAACATGTATAGTATTATTGTTATTTTCAAGACCTCGTAAGAGACGTGATAATTCGTAGTAATTTTTCGAAGATACTTGGCCTTGTAATATAATAATTGAAACGTTCCAGTACCGATTGCGTCCAGGTGCACGCTGTCCACCCTGTGAGAGGCATGGCATGACGCTGACAGAATAATAAAGGCAATCTCTGTGGCAAGGTTAATAGAGATACTGTATCAGTTAACAGTATAATTGAAGTGGGGATGTGGGGGAGTGCACGTTGCAACCGGGATGCGTGTAATGTACGCATGAATGTAATGTAATGTAATGTAATGTAATGTAATGCAATGCGGTTCTTACTAAGAAGCATTGATCACTGGCCACGACGCTGAGCACAGACAGTCTGCCAAATGTTACACCACAAATGTAATTGAAATCTAAGAACAAATCCAGAGATATTATTATCAGGTATAGTTTTAAAAAGTCTGCGTAATTCTGCAATTAACTCTAGAGAATAGGAATTTGTGCAGTATATTTTAAACAAACACGAAAAAGCAATACCAGGATGGTTATGAATTGAAATCAGTTCATTGAATTTCACCAATCGAGTTTCACTTAATAAAATGTAAAAAGTAGCCTAATAGAAGATCGAGCTCAGTGGCGTGCTGTTGGAGAGGCCTGTGCCCAGCGGTGGACGGGAACGGACTGATGATGAAGTGTCAACTGCATCATTTAAAATTTTGGTGTAATATAATCTATAAAGTTTTGGAACATATCTCACGCAGTTTCAAATGATACCCGAACATGTCAGGAAAAACTTTTGAAAACACTTTCTTATCTATTCTTTCGAATATATTAGTAGTCACATAAAACTGATCGTACACACATTTACGTGTCTTAGAACACTATCACTCTAACGAATAATATTTACATTAAACCGCAAAGCAGACGACGCAATGCAACTCAATGGTCACTTTAGAAAACACAATTATACCCTAATTACCATATTAAAACGAAACGTAAATATGAAAGCACATCTCTGTACATAAAAAAGTGAGTCTCTCTATCTGTGTCCCCGTCAAGCCTGCACGTGATAGATTTTACGATAATTAATTATTTAAATTTCGATACGTTTAGACAAAGGGGTGGGTTTCAACTAGATTCAAAATACATATGGAATTGATACATTATATGTACATTAATATGAGTAAACGGATATAAAGCGTTTATGATATTCCCACACCAAACACCCATCAAGCAGATGTTAGTATACAACTGTATTATAAACCTTATCTCTTGTATAAAAAAAAATCATCTCTATTGCATAAAATGGCGTTCGGACGGTGAGCACGCACCTTAATACGGATATAACGAAATACGAGAAAGCGTGTTGTGCAATACAAGCAATAGTATGATACAAACTTACACCTCACTATTCTTACAAAAATGTTAAATATAATTACGTCTGTTTAATAGTAAAGCGGTAATAAAATATTACAAGTATAGTGTAGTTGAAATGTTGTCATGCACTTATTGCCAGAACATTCGAGACGTTTCGACGCCCACTATTTTTGGCGGCAAAAGGTGCGCGGAATTCTTAATTAGCTCCATACCATAAAAGCAAAGTTATCGAGCAAAAACCATCTCATCTGACAAATGTTAGATTTGTGCTATTTTTTATGCTTTTAAATAATGCCCAATTATTTAGCCCAATTAAGGAGTTTTTTCTTTTCATATTTGACTAATTGACAAATAGAATGTCATTAATGACCAGAGATCAGTATTTAAAGATAACTGCATAAATGACAATGTTACAATTTATGTGGCATATGCATTGTACTTGTAAGTGCATCGTAAGCTAAACGATGCAATTTAAATTGCAATCATGTGATTTTCAACTTAATGTCCTTATTGAGCTTGCCAATTTTCAATGTAAATTTGCAATCAAAAGCATTAAATAGATTTTTTAGGCTTAATAGACAGGATAACAAAATACTAAATCTAAATAAAATATTATTAAGAATATCACAATATTTTTTAGCCTATTTCCATACAACACCATAACCACTGAAAACCACACTAAACACTGGAAATATTCAAATTAGTACAATTTAATATTCATAAAGAATTTGCACTGTCTATATTGCCAATTAGAAAATCGTACTGAATATGATGATCTTTATGACACATCATACCCAAAACATCCTGAATACAGTACATCTTTTTGAAAATGAATAAAACTCGAGTCTCACCTGAGCATAATTCTGAAGCTTTCCAACTCCCTTATACTGTTTGATAGCCTCGCAAATGCATTGAATAGGGCTACAATCTCAGTTCTTTGTAGCCGTTTGTTTGCTTTGTGCCTTACTGGTAGATTACCTTGTCTAGGATCCCCCTCAGGGCTATCCCATTGTCCGGAGAACAATATTTTCAAAGCAGTCCCAAGCCCCTGTGTCTGCAGTTTGCCCCACAACTTGCACTTATCACATCCCACACAATCCATTATTCTAGATATATTCCAGAAATGTTCACGAAACTCATTTTTCAACTTTGCAGCCTGAATACCGCCAGTGAACATAGATGACTCATTAAAATGATCAGGGAATGAATATATCACACCCAACATGTTACGAATGGCATCCCTTGTCTCATCATCTTCAACAGAGTTGCCCGTAAAGTAATCCTCGTTTTCTAAATATGGACCAGCTTTAGCTAATGCTCTCATCTCAAGCAAATAAACAAAGTACAAGTTCTTTAGCCAATTGGGCCCTTCACCAAATGTTTGTGAAGGGTCAAAACGACGCTGAAACTCCTCTAGATTTGGCCCCCACTCTCCCTCAGGTGGTGCAGCGAAGCCTACACCTTTTTCAGAAAGCAAATACTTAGAACACAGGTGAATATTTATACTGGTATGCAATCCAGACACAGCTCTGTAAAACACCCTTTTCTCCAAGCACATGTTGCTCAGATCCGAACTAAGCACATAAGGGAATGATTCATAGGGGTTCAACTTCGGCCTGAAGCAATTCTCCTGATATATGCTTCGCCAAATCCTATGTGCCGATGGACCCTTATAGCCTGTGTACCTCTCTGGATTCAATGAAAGGTCAACATATTCAGCGTCTACATCCTTATCATCACATTCACAGAATTTATCTATGGAATCATCATGAGCTTTCCATTTGGCAATTTCAAATTGACTTGCTGCACTGATGGTCATGTTTAAGTATCCCAAATCAGGATCATGATCAGAATCTGTGTTACATGGTGTAGTCTGTGCCTCTTCAGAGTATTTAGCAGCCGGAGTCTCTTCCTCTAGCTCATTATTATAACCATTCTCGAAACCAGGGACGCTTTCCTTGGAACATGTTTTTATATGGCAATACTTCATAGCACATCTGCTGTCATCAGCCCAGAAGGGACATTCCTTTTTCAAATTCACTTTGTAAAATCGAAAGTAGTCCTTACTTACTAGACTCTGGATACGGGGGAATATCTTCACATTGTTGAAGTAATCAATGGTGTCCACATTGCACGAACAATCCCCGAGAGAACCGTGCAGGGACTCGAAGCAAGCATTACTATCACACGCCGCGGAGCCGTACAGTTCGGTGTCGTAACTCACGGCCTGGACTATCGCAAGAGTAAACAATATAAACACAACACAGTAATTTTTATACACCATTTTCGAACGGACCGCAATCGTGGCATACGTCTCATGAATTAAAATATGAAAGTAACAGCAAGCTGTACACAAATTAAGTAAACTGCAATTTTCTTTTAAAAATGTCGCGAAAATTTATACCGTTGCACAGAAATAGTGAATAAATTTAGGAGCCGACGCACGAGAAGAAACGTTTACACATATCGGTTTGACTAAATACATTGACTTCAGCTGCACCGTCAAACGTCAGTGTCAAAGTGAAAGTAAAATAAACACAGGTTAAACAACAAAATACACTCTTGAACAATAAACTGTAACATACCTTAGACAAGATAGGTAAATGCCATAATTTAATGTATGCCACAAAATGATTCAAGAAAAAACAATAAATGCTAAATAATCTTTTTTTTATAGCAACATTACCAACGCCAACGTGTACCACTCACAAACAAGTCATGATTAAGTTCTACATTTGCACACTCTTGGCGGTAAAATATAAACGTGCAATTAAGACACAACAGTTATATTGTTAATTAATTATATGAATACCTGATTTAAGAAATTATAAAAAGAACGTGCTTTAACTAAAATGGTACAAGTGTATTGTCACATCAATTTCTTCAGACACGTGTGGCTAAGAAACATCTAGACGCCATAATATAAACAAAACTCAGCGTATAAGTAGTTTTAAGAAATTTTACTATTTAAAGTAATAATAGGTAATAAACTAAACGAATATTAGGTAACAAACTAAATAATTAATTAACGAATATAAAATTAATAAATTAATAAAATTATTAAAATACGAGAAGGAAAAGCGAGAATTACAGTAGTTGTATATGATATGCAACATCTAACGTCTCACCTTGGTTTTAAACAAATTTAATGTTAGTAAGATATTTATATTAATAATTTATGTTAATAATTTAGAATAAAAAAATATTACTAATAAACAAAAAAACCTTTACATTTTTAACGGCCCAATCATTATCAAATTATTGATTAGTTTTTTATTCATTATTTTTTAATGAAGAAATAAAATATTTACTCATAGATTTATGATATCATAGATTAACTTATCACTGTTTTATTTCATAGCATTAATGAATTATATTTTACATTAAATTTCACGTATTCTATTTTAAACAATTTTCTCTGTATTAATTTAATTAAGTAATAACAATAAGAAACAATTACCCTGACCTTTCTCGTTTTTAGGTAATTTTTTAAAATCCACAAAGGCTGCCTCTTTGTTTTCCATCTTTTTCTTTAACATTAATCAATATGAATACTGAATTTTTCATTAATAAAAAATACTGATTTGAAATTTTGAAACGAAAATAAAACGTAACTACACTTCTCTAATCCCCGAGGGGGTACGAATAGAAGTGTATATAGTATATTCCTACGATTTACCATTTACGTTGACATATTACGGAGTAGGGAGTGAGCCTATTGCCATACACCGGGCACAAACTCCTAGCCGCTACTAGAAAATCTAAATTAAAAATATCGATTGGTAGGTACCCGACCCAGGATTTGAACCTAGGACTTTTTGAATGGTGGTCCTAATTGTCTTCCCTAGTGGAAATTTATCGGAGTATTTTTCTGAAAAAAAGAAAAAAACAGTCTTTAGAAGTCTGATTCAGTTATTCTGAAAAACGTTCGAAAAATTTCCACGAGGGTTTACTCTACCAACGACTTTTAACTGTGTCACATCACTCACTCCGTATATGCACTATTCGTCAAGGGTCATACAATACAGTCATACAATACAACATTTTTGTTGTATTGTATGACTGTTATAATTTGTAGATACAAATTATTACGTACTCTGACTCGTGGCTTATTATCTCTTGAATATCTGTAAAATTTCAAATTAGAACTAGGATTTAAATATTGAAATAAAACAATTGATTAGAGTCGTCGAAAATTTAATAATATAATAATTATATAATCATTCACAAAAGCAGTTTCACCAGAAATGCACAAGAGATTCAAAAT
This sequence comes from Mysoria sejanus stolli, assembly GCA_018245835.1. Lineage (NCBI taxonomy): Eukaryota > Metazoa > Arthropoda > Insecta > Lepidoptera > Hesperiidae > Mysarbia > Mysarbia sejanus. The sequence continues at coordinate 7,427 of DWEJ01000127.1, read as the reverse complement.
AGAACAGCAATAAACAGACATTTGCTCTCGATACATCAGTAACTATATACATTGAGTGAAACACTTAGATAAATCACATTTTTTAGAAATGCATACAAATTTTAACATTTTGTTTATTATAATATCGTAATTAATTGTAGCGCAACTGGACGTACAACCATTACAACGTCGAGTTAAGAAAATACTTTTATATAATTTCACATTATATTGTAACATTAGAAACAGTAGCTTAACTATCTTAACAATACTTATATTTTTGTATTAAATCAAAAAGTATGTGTAACAAAAAGAAATTACGAACTATTAAATAAAAAAAAACGCGCCAAAACATGTTTACATGCGCGATGTAGTAAAATGTATATCTATTCTCCTTCCTTCTATTTTTCCAATTAGTGTTTGATACACAAAAACAAGATTGACTGTGATTTTATATAGACTCAGGTATTTATAAAACATAGATATTAAAGAATAGTTTTGTATGGTAACAGCCAGTGTCTATAAAAAAAACCGGACCGATTATATAAGGTTCCCGAAACTCGCTAAATTTGCCAATCTTGAAAATATTATTACAATTATTTGAAGTCATAAAAAATTACGTCATTTCAACAAATGTTTAAAAAAATATCGGAGTTTCCAATGAGTACCACACAATCAAGTTTTCTTCTACTTCGTCGGCACGAAGATTTGATTTTAAAAATCAAATATTATATCATATATATCTGTACATGATGATTGGTGTTTGACGATTCTTGGTACACATTTTTTATTGCGTCTAAAAACTTATGTGTCAAGAGGTGGGGCTTCTAGGTCGGATTACCTTAAATTATATAACTTGTACATAATAAAAATAATAATATAATATGGTATGTTGTGTCGTTTCATATTCTTCAGTTCAAATATTATATTCGTTATGTTTTCGTGATGTCTCGTTTAGGCGTACCTGAAATTTAACAAGGAAAATGGAAATTACATAATCTGTAATACGTTATTTATTTGTTGTATAATAATATTACCAAGTTGAATAAATAATGTTACTTTATCATCTAACTACTGGTACCGTAGTAATAACCTTTTTTTAAATATACCCACACAAAGCGACACATAATCACCAGATTACAAACCAACAATTTTTCCACAAAACTCATGCCTTGTTACATCAAAAGAAATTTCTCAAAAAAATGCACAAAATTTCTCCATACAAACAGCATGTTTAATAGTTTTTAACATTACAAGTTGGATGCATTTATATCCTCGTAAGAAAATATACAACTGAATTAAGACACACAACAAAATAAACGTGCAATTAGTAATTTATCCATAAATCCAAACTTACCATTTTCATGTTTTTTAAGACGGAAACACCAAGGACATATCAGATATTTTATTTTGTTTGTCTATGCAATACTCTATTCTACTGTGATATTCAAAAAAACAACATTATTGCATTCATTCTTTATTTAATTATTACAAATGGGCTAGAGGCAGTATAAGCTAAACTTAATGTTCCTTCTATAATGTACGAACAATGAAAAAATAAAAAGAGTTAAGAAACTAGATAGAGTGCCTAATATTTTAATGATTAATGAATTTTAATTACAAATGGCAAAGTACATAATTTTTTCTTTGGCACATGTACTTTGCGACTTTTCTGTTAGGTCTTGTTTTCTTTATGAAAATTACATATTTGTGCTACCAGTTTTTTTTTAACATTCCATACACAAGCACTGCGATGTCTAATTAACGATCTTCGATATTAAATTTAAAATGGAAATGACAGAAAATATCAATATATTTTTAAAATTCTACTTTGTATTATACGAGATTCAAATTAAAAAATATAATATTTTTCATAGATTTTAATTAAAAAATATAAATGATTATACACATAATATAATCAATATTTTTTTGGACAGTCAATTTTAAATTTAATCCCATTGTACATGAATAGATTCAATATCACTTTAAAAATTATCATGGACTGACCGAATTCTAAATGTAAAAATGCCACTTAAAAGTAACAAAAACATTACAGTAACTGTTTCATACAAGGTTATACTTATAATTTTCGTTACGTTAATAAACGGTTATGTTAATTACTCACAAATATTTGTTAATAATGTCATAAGAGTTCAGTGCACCATATTTTGTTCTTATGATATTCATACACAAATATCCAAGATGATTTCCCAAGAGCCATTTTATATATACAGTGATATTACTTTTTATTAGTGGTAATTGATAACAAATGCTTTTTATATCGGAGTGCATGGTCTACCTCCTGGGTCATTTACAAAAAGCGGGAATTTAGTGAACCCAGTTATTGAATGAGTAACCAGTTTAATGTCAAAGTAATATATGTATAGCTGAGACGACCATAAACAAAATATAGTGAGCAGATCCCCAGTTTTAATTAAGCGTGTTATTTAATGCAGAATACATCTTACAAGTAGAATTACCAATAATTTCAAATAACTCAAATACGTTAGAATCACGTCTAAGTATTTCATATCTTGTACTCTATAAGCTGATGTTGCTCACAATACCCTAACTTGTGGTAAATAGGTCTAAATTATTAAGATTCTGACATCAGGTGCAAGTAGACTTAAATGCCATGTTATTTATAATAAAGGTAAAATAATAATGAAATGAATGTATTTTATTGGTGACAGCTAGTGATAAAAAGCCTTTCGGTTCATTTTTAAATCAACGTGTTAAAAATAACACTAATTCCTGTATATATAATTATGCATAAAACAAACGAAGATATTTTTCTGAAAATAATTCATTTCAAATAGCAAATTTTTTTATAACAATGGAATAAAGTTCTCCATAATGGTGTAAGAAATGTATCAAGTCGCACTATGTAGGACAATGAGAAGATTAATACTGAATAATTGTACTCAAATTTTGAGGAATTAACTGCCAAAAGTAAATTAAACGTTGGACCATTAACAAATTGATACTAGTGATCAACGATATTAGGTCGCTGTCATATTATTTAAAAGTATTTCAAAATAGTCTGATATATTTTTTTTATTTCTTAATTAATTAAATACGAATGAGTATGATAATGATTTAAAAACATTCCAAAGAATATACAAAAAGGCCATTATACGAAATTGCTCGGTGCGATATACTCACCAATTAATTTATGTTATACAAAGCTATGCACTCACAATGTAAACCATAAACGATTCAAAATGTTCAAAATGCAATAAACTCATAGATTGAACTCCATTTGATTGAACATTAATATCAAAAATTGTAACATGTATGCAAAATTCGTAAATAATATTCGTAATACTAAAAAAGGAAGGAAAAACAACTTTCTGAACGAATCTATCTATTGATTATTGACGAAGAACAAGTATATTAAAAAAAAATTGGTAAGGGATCATACCTCAAGGGAGCATACTATCACCAATGTTGTTCGTATTGATTAAATATATTGTTTGTTAAATATAACGTACAAATTCGCGACGTAAATATAAAAATCAGAACCAAAAACATGTAATAGATTCAAAACATGCACAGTGCCGAAGGAACAGTGAGAATCAAATGGAGTTTAAAACAGGTGTTTCTACGAAGTAATGTACCAAAGCCGCCATGCAGTGAACACAGCCCGCCCACAAGTAGCCATTATAAGTAAGACCAAAAAATTGTGTTCATAGGTACCAGTTGTAATGTACAAAATATTAGTAGTGTGACCTTCTGTCCATGTTTCTTATGGAATTGGCGAGGCATAACGCGAACAGGGCTCCGACCACCTGGAAACAAAATAAATGTGATTAAATATTACCTTGAAATTATCGTGTTTTTGACATGGACTATAAACTTCATGTTTGCATTTATCATTCTTAGATCTTATCCAGGCACGTCCAGTCAACCGTGACTCACAAGTTAAACTTCTAAAGAGTTCTAGGAAGATCTTACCTCGATTGAAGCGACGCTAATTCAACGGTGGTTGCTAGGTTAAATTTACATAGGTAGTTCTAGATAAATCTTACCATGAAACAAATGACGCCTATAGCGATGATAATTCGCAGCATAAATTAATATAGTTAGTTCCATATAAAGCTTACCTCGATGCAAGCGACGCCGATGGCGACTCCGGCGATGACCTTGTTCCACTTGTCGTAGAGCGCGCCCATGCGCGGCGCGCAGCCGGTGCTGTTGGCGTCAGCGATGGTGCACGTGTTGAGCGCGTTGCCAATGGCGCCCAGCGACGTGCAGCAGGACTTGGGCGGCGCCACCGACACGTAGTCGAGCGGGCTGTTCTTGCCGCAGCACTCGAACTATAAGTAATATGAAATGATACTATGAAAATAACAATATTTTTGTAGCTAATCTGGAAAAACCCATAAATGATTTTCTCGCACCTTTACGCCTGTAAGGAGTGTACTTTATTCTGGAGATTCAATTCTTATGTTCTACGTCCCACAATAGAATAGGGAGCCAGGGAGAGCCTTTTTCCTTATACAGGACAGACATTAGTACACCCAATAATATTTTAGTCGACCCAATATATCAAGCCCAGGATTTCTCGCTTAGCAATCATCACGCTTTCAATCAATAGAACAACCAGGCAGTAAACTTGTTCTGGTGGTTTTTCTTATAATGAAACTGTTATGTTAAATCTTACAAGAAATCATTTTAATTTTATAATACTATTATTGGTTCAGACTTCTTTTTTGATTTACCGCAATTTTATTGCATTATAATTGTTATTTATTGGAATAGAAACAAAATTTACAGACAAGATTTCCACGCAAACAAATCTTCTAATCACTTCTCCTCCACTGTTTGATATTTATACTTAAAGGCATTAACGGTTCGCGTCTCTCAGATCTCTTTAACGTTACCTTTATTTTCTTTTTCTACGGTAACTGTTGGAACGGAAATGCTCCTTGTTTCTCAGCGTACCTGAACCTCGATGTTGGAGAAGACTTCCTCAGAGACTTTGTCGCGCGAGCGCTCGTCGTACAACGCCTCCACCGACTTGACCAGTGCCTCCCTTATCGTTTCCGCGTACGTGAACATCAGTACCGCGATCACCACTTGCACAATGATGATCACCAACAGGAAGATTGCGTACTGAAAATATAGAGACACAGATAAAGCACTTACAGTAAAACCATCAACCTCTCCTATTTAATATATATGTCAATCAGCTCATTGAGGGACTGGGCAGCATGCATGTCGGATGTCATATTGATGATATTTGTGTTAATAACATTAGCTATGCACACGACATGGTGCTACTGAGTCTATCAGTGGGCGGGCTGAGGGAGCTTATATCCACTTGCGAGACATATGCAGTGGCGCACGGTTTAAAGTATAACACGAATAAAAGTGAAATACTTGTGTTTAGGGCTAAGAAACAACAACAACTGCGCAGTGTGCCGCCCATATGTCTCAATGGTAAACCACTGATCAGAGGGATACGAAGACATAGAAAGGGAGCGTAGGGCCTTGGCGGTAAGAAGCAATATGATTGCACGCAGATTTGCTCGATGTACTAAAAACATCAAAGTTACTCTGTTTCGAGCATTCTGTCAGTCGTTCTACTCGGGCGGCCTGTGGGTGACATATACGCGTCGAGCCTGCAATATCCTGCGAGTACAATATAATAACGCCTTCAGATTGCTGTTGGGACTGTCTTGGAGCTGTAGCGCCTCGGGAATGTTCGCGGAAGCGCGTACTGGTGGTTTTCATGCCATCATGCGCTAAAAAGTAGCCTCCCTTCTGAGGCGTCTGCGTGACAGTAACGACAGCATTCTGAAGATGATTGCGAGCAGACCTGATTGTGCCATTCAGAGGCACTGGATTGAAGTCGGCCTCGGGTTGCGACGTATGTAATTGTAATTGTAACTATTGATCCTAGGGTGATTACATACTAACATTACTAACATAGCCATTAAGCAAAATTGTTGCTAACATTTACTAACAAATTATGGATTGTTGGATCTGAAATAAATTATTATTATTATTAACCCGCTTGTCTATACAGTACCTGTTTACTTGTACCGTGAGCTACTATTCAAAGATGAACGATTCTGGAAAAATTCGGCGGGAGTTCAACTCTTTCGCAGCCTGCAGCCGAAACGACTAATTATCTGACAAGCCGAAACGAATAATTCTTCTATAATCATTATTCATATCACTGTTCCGTAAACTGTGACCGGCTCGCGAGGTCTCACCATGAGGTAGGCAGATAGCACCGAGCGCCAAACATCTCTATCATACACGCCTGACGGGATTCTTCTATATATTTACTTATTCACCTAGTTATATTTGCAACATGTATTACTTAAATACTGATTTAAAAAAAACAAAACTTCAAACCACCCCCTATTTGGGACTCAATTTAAATTAATATTCGCAAAGTTTAATACCGACATCAGAGATGTTGGTAAGAGCAACTTTAGGATGAGTTTGTTAGGGCTTGGGCATGAATAAGGGATGGGTCTCGCGGAGTCTCAGGTGAGATATGACTGATATCATGGTTGATACAATTTAATATAACACTTTGTACAGTTTGATACGTGACATTACGCCTGTAATCCACCAAGGAGGTAGGCAGATAGGTGTAGCATTTATCCACGTTTCACCAGTTACGTTTACATGTTACAAGTACTGACTACTACCACTATCACTTGTACCTGACCCGGAATTTGAACCCAGGACCTCGCGATCTGCAGCCGTTTACAAGCACTCGACCATCGAGTCTGTCTTTGACATTCTATAAAGCCTCTTAAATTTTTCTCCCGTTACAATTATCCATCAGCTTTCGAAAGGCGGATATGCATTAGAACAATGCATTTTAACGCAAGGGAAACATCGCGAGGTATTTGATCTATTTGGTCGAGATAGATAAATGTTGCTTTACCTCAGCACCCGTACCAGCGTTCGCATGTGACATCCACTTTGTCATAATTTCACGTACCATTCTTTCTGCATGTTCGAACCATTATCTTATTTTTGCACCAAAGCACTTTTTATACGAAGGTCCTACCTTTAAAACAGTTACTTTTCTATTAAGCAATAGTATCAACAAATTAAATGTTATCGATACACATTGCGCAATAAACGCGCACAGACATACACGCACACATGAAGGACTCTCATAATGTTATAAAGATATTAAATCAATCCATACTTAATATTATAAATTCGAAAGTAACTCTGTCGGTCTGTTACGTTTTCACGCTTAAACCACTGTATCGATTTTGATAAAATTTGTCACAAACATAGATAAGACGTTGAGAAAGGACAGAGGATAGTTTTTATCCCAATAATCCCACAGGATGCATGTGCATGTGCCCGATGCATGGCAATAGGCTCACCACCATTTCCATAGTGGGACTTAAACGTGACCGGTGAATCGTGGGAATGTTCTGCATTCCTCTGCCTACCCTCTCGGGGAT
>DWEJ01000126.1:0-20878 GCA_018245835.1 Mysoria sejanus stolli | reverse complement strand
AACAAAGTTTTATGTTCTACACAGTCAAATGCTTTGGATAAGTCACAGAAGATACCTAGGGCATCATGTGAATTCACGCAAGCATCAAAATATGTCGCGTCAATGCACCACTTGCATCGACCGTTGCACAACCTTTTGTAAAGCCAAACTGTTTGTCAAATAGTATGTTATGCGAATTAAAATGTAACAATAATTGGTTGGACAATAAGCTTTTCAAAAATTTTAATACTGCTTCAAATATTAAGCAACAGAAATTTACATTGTCTGTATAACAATTCCAAAGATTGGATTTAGTATAACATATATTAAACACATACATGTTTTTTCCGTTGATTGAGATTCCGACCCTCTCTTCTTTTTTTTCTTGTCACTTCGTGGTGTCTTTACTAAAGATGTGTTAAGAGATTTGTTTAATGTTCCTGGAAAACAATATCTTGTATAAAATATGATAATATATATGGTTAATATGTATATGTAATTACTTTAAAATATCCTTACCTACCCAATCACTGTGAATTATAGAAAAAAATTACGTTATCACGCCTGTAATCCCCGAAGAGGTAGGCAGAGGAATGCAGAACATTCCCACGTCATGTTTAAATTCCACTATGGAATAGGTGAGCCTATTGACATACATCAGACACATATCCAGATTGCGAACCACTACTAGAAAATGTAAGTTATAAAATTTAGTAGTGCCCGACCCGGGAATCGAACCCCCGACCACCCGATCAGCAGTCGCACTTGCAAACAATACGACCAACGAGGCAATATATTACAGAAAGCATTAATTTAAATAACCATATTATAAAATATTTGACTTAAATTAATTTCAAAAGTCAAAATTTTTCTCAAGCTTATGAAGCTACTTTACAATTTATGATAAATAAAATTTACAAAAGAATAAAACATGAACAGTAATTAATATACCTGACTGGTGTAGCATTTCTGCACTATTATTTGGCACATCATCTTGTTTTACCTTAGATTCTTCTACATTGGATTCATTTGTATCTGTAATGAACATGCCAATATTTGAAATATAGTAAATTAACTGGGTCAATTTGTGTAATTTATAATCACCCCTAAGGTTAAGCAAAAATATTTAAAATGTAAGGGTACATTAGTGTTGCTAAGCCTTGGGTGGTTGTAGTTGCAATTCTAGTAGTCATATTCACGTTCAAATGCCATTTATTAAAAATTGGTTCCTAACAACACTTTTTGTACGTCAAAATGAAAGTACCACCACTTCGGAAAATGCATCGCTATGGAGAAGTAGCGGCGAAAGAAACTCCATAGGTGTGCTTATGCATCTTTTAAAATAAGTACATATTACTTATATTATAATTTTTAAATATCTATTTGGAGGTTTATAATGAAAACTATAGGTACATTGTAACTATCACAAAATTTACATTAGTATTGCCAATAATTTAAAATGGATATGAATATTCAATTAAATACTTAAAAAAAACGTACTTTGAAGTACATAAAATATATATATTAATACATAAAACAATACCTGCTTGTTTTTTTGATGGAGATTTTGATAGTTTCTTGGTCTTCATGTCACTTTTGCAAATTATTGAAGGAGTCTTTTCTAGTACAACCAAATCAGATTTGTTTATTTCCCCTTCTAGTTGAGTTACATTGTTTCGTTTTTTTAGTGTGTTCTTATTAAATATCTCAACTGGTGCATCTGAATCAAAATCATGTTATTATTCAAATTTATTTATTTATTCAAATTTGAAACAGTTTTCTTGTATAAATAAAAATCACAAAAACTGATTAAATTAGACTTAATTATTTTTTCATTTAATATCTTGCTTTTTAGTACAGCAATCGTAATAAAAAAATAAAATAAATATAATAAAAACTTTACATTTATTATTGTGGTTACTGTTTACATGTAGAAAAAACATAAAAAACATATGAAAAATTTGAGTATACATTTCAGAAAGAACAAAAACATACCATCATCACTAACGTCCTTTTCTATCTCTGTATTTATATCGTTTACATTGAATGACTTTTCAATAGTAGTAGAGTTATGAGTTCCAGTGGTATCTACAAAAAATAATTGCACTTCCATATCATCTGCAAAATAATAATAAGAAACATAATCAATGATGAGTATTTGTAATTACTTGATTACATATGCATTTATTCCATATTTAGTATTAAATGGAGTCACAGATCACTGAGTTTATTAATTGCTGCAACAGACACAATATTATAAACATGATGTGTATAATTGATGTTTTGCTTGAGATTAGTCAGAAATGTGGTGTGCTACTGTTGAAAACTGTTGGAATAAAGAATGTGCCTTTGAATTGTTAGCATCAGTTTTACTCGAGTTTGGATATGATGGAGGTATACATGTCTATTACTATTATTGTATTGGCCATTCTATTAGTTGCATTAGTCACTCGGCATAAGATATCAAGGCATTTTCGTTTCTTAGATCAATGTTTAAAAAGTACTGATTTGGGACAAAAATATAATATACATGTATTTGGAAACGAGGATTTGATGGCGAAATTAAACACCAAATTCTCTATTGTGTGATGATACCTGTAATCTGCCAGGGACTAAGTGTTTAAAGTTTAGTGTTTATTAGCACTAAATTATTATCGCTAGAATTAAAGCTACTAAAAAAGAACAGTGATTGTCTTGTAATTCATCATGAGCCTAAGTAGCTCTTACTCTCAGATACTTGCGTTTTTAATTACCTACAAAGATTTTGGTTCTATTCATCTTTCATTCTGTAATTTTTTTGCAAATCTGTTACATAGTGATAGGGTGTGTTATCCATAGGGTGTAATAATCATTTATCTATTATAAAAATTCAAAGACAATATTGTATTAAATATACAAAAAAATTAAATACTTACCACATTGTTTGTCTTCAACCATTGATTTCTCAATATTTTGGTGTTTTTTGTTTTTCTTCTTTGCACTTTCATTGCTTCCTAAAATATGTTATTTATATTTTATCTATGTACATAGTCTAAAGAATTTATGATATAAAATCGCATATTAAGAACTATTTATATAAAAGTAAGAATTAAATAAAATGGCAAAACATACCTGAAGTATCTAAAATATTTGTTTTAACCTGGGTGTGTTTCAGTGGAATAAAACTATCTTTGTCATTACTGTCAAGAGTATCATTCTTAGCTTTGCTTTGTGTATTTTTTTCACTAGTGTTGCTTTCTTCAGAAAAGAGCAAGTTTAAATCAATGGAATCAGATGATTCATTATCACTATCTGTAGCACTAGGATGCATTTCTGAAACTGATTTCTCAGATTTTTCATCTAACGATTTGTTCTTGGATATTAAATTAGATGATTCTTTTGATTGTTTCACTTTTAGATTAATTGTCTTAACCTGTGTGAGGTTGAGTTGATCAACAATGGGAGCAGAACTTTTTGACTTACTTTTCTTATCTAAGTTAAGTGAAATGTCACCCTCTTTGCTTTTCTTAGTTTTCATACTTTTGTTGAGGTCATTAAGAACAGAGTCGTAATTTTGAATATAGACATTGTCACAACTATCTGAACTGTCACTATTATTTGACTCTTCCAATGGATTGTGATAATGTTTGTTATTCGTTTGTGATTTAATACTATCATCTTCATTTTCTGTGGTATGTTTTGGGTCAATATATTCAACAGAATGGTTAATACTTTCTTTTGGAGATGTTTTCAGTTCTTTTTTTATTTGGATTGACAAGGGATCAATTTCTTCTTTTGCATTTTCATCACAAATAGTCATTTCTATTTCATTCACTAGACAATCGTTTTGAGTATTAAGATCGTTATTTAATGATTTATCGACATTATTTTCATGACTAGAATCTAATCTCATTCGGTTACCTTTTTTTACTGTCACTCGTATATCGTTGTCTTCTGAATCTGTAGAATCTAGTACTGCGCGGTTTTTTTTAATTGTAGCAATCTTTGATTTACTACTTTGATTAGAAACGTTTAGTTTATGCCTTGACTCAAACATTTCCCTTGATGCCTTTTTCTGTTCTTTTATTTTGCGTTCATTATATTTCTTTTTAGATTTTGTAGTCATTTTAAGTTCGTCATCAGTCATAGACAGATCATCGCCTGAACCATCTAATAATGCACCATCTTCTTCATCTGAACTAACAACAAAGGAGTCTTTTTCATAATCAGTATCATTAGACAATTCATCTTCAGACGTCAATGTTTCTCCCTTAGGTACAATCTCATTCTCTAGTTCATATCGCTCTTGTTCTTCATCTTTACTGTCACCTGATTCATAATCATCACTTGTTTCCTCTGCTTCATGATCTACAAATTTATTTTTTTCCATTGGTGATTCATCATTATCATCATCATCGGATGTGGAGTTTTGTATTGATTTGTTAGAGATATTAGATACAGTTGGTTTATTTCCTTTAAGATTACCGGAACTTTTGTCTATTCTGCTAGTATTATTAGAATTTATACTTGAAGTGTTTATTTGGTTAGCAAGTTTTGTCATATTCTTTTGTTGCAGAGGAGTACTAGTTAAATAATTAAGAGATCGATTTTTTTTGTCTACATCAACGTCTCCCTTTTCATCAAGAATATGTACTGATTTCGATACAACTTCGTCAGTAGAATTTTGTGGTGTGTCAGTTACAATGTTTTCATTTGAAGTGGTTTTGAGGTGTGATAGTACAAGTGTGCTTCTATTCTCATTAGTTTTTTTCTCAGGGGTCTGGTGTATAGACAGTGATGACCTACACCTTTTGTCACACTCATTGACATTACTTTCTACTATTTCGCTTTTACTATCTACAACTTTATTTTGCGAAATGTTACCTGTTGTCAATACTGACTTATTTAATTCCAAATTGTCAGGTAAAGTTTCATCAACATCCATAGGTTCACAACTGTCATTTTTGTTCTCAATTTTTTTATTGAAATTATTATCTGGATTTTCATTATATTGAAAACTGTCTTTTTCTTTATTTTGTGGTGTATCATTGGTACTAGAATATGGTTGGGCTACGGGAACACACTGGTCATCATCATGCACGTTTTGGTCAACATTTAGATGGTCTGAATTTGAATCAGATTCATATACTGTGATTCGTAATGTATTCGTAGGATTATCAAAAGCACTTTGCAATGCTTTTTCAGTTGAATCAAGTGATGATGGGGCAAATAACTTCTCATGGCTAATTTGTTTCACAGAATCCTCTATATTAGATTCTTCTTTACTCTCAATCTGTGTACTTTTTCTTTTCTTATTTGAAGACAGATTTAACTTATTGCTTTTAGATGTTTTTGACAAATCAATATTATTTGAGTCATCAAGTATGTCCTTCTCTTGTTCCTTAGAAATCTCACTATCACTGTTACATTTTAAATCTTTAAAAGCAGGTTCTGTAAGAGTTGTCCATGATTTAGCTCTCTGTCTTTTACTTTTAGAGCTCTTAATGTCCACTGCTGCAGAAGAACTTTTATTTAAAATATTTCTTGTTTTACTGGATTCCAATTTAATTTGATTTAGTATTTCTGAACTGGATTCTGACAATTTATTTTTAGTAGACAAATCATTATTATTAATATTTCCCGTTTTTTGTCCCAACACTGCATTTTTCTCTCCTAAAGTTGTTTCATTTTCTTTATTTGAGGTATTAGTTTCTTCACAACTACTTGTCTCTTTATATTGAGGTTTGTCTGAATCAGTACTTACATTATTCTTAATACTAAGCCTCGGGCTCTGTCGAAGGCCACTGGGGGACTGATTTTGCTCAATGGTTATTCTAGGACTGTCACGAGTTGTTTGTAAAGACGATTCTGGTTCTTCTATTATCATTTCTTTTATAAGTGATTTTTGAGTTACCTCTGGTTCCACTGAAATAATTGGTACATTAGTAAAAATAGTCATGGCATGGCTAAATGCTTTGGCCGCCTTGGTACGAGAAGCTGAGCTCTATGATCCTTAACCTGCATGCCCATTGCTGATTACCTAGGTTAAATTAATGCCATAAATTATTGATTATTTTTTTCAAATAAAAGAAATACTTTTTTAGTCAAATCTTTGTAAATTTATTGTCAGTAAATAAAATTATTGCAACAAAGAATGTAGTAATTTGTTAAAGTCAAATACAATTTATTAGAAAACTAAACTACCACATTAACAAAAAATGAAAGGTTGTTGATGATTTCGCTGAAATCTAGTTTTCAAAATAAATCACAGTAATTCAATACACAGTAGGGTTAGCTTTTAGCTTAATTTTTATTGTGGAGGACTACTTCCTGTGGGGGCTAGGAGTCAGTAATCCGGCCCTGGTGGAGAGCTATATTCAGCAGTGAACTTAAACAGGCTGATGATGTTGTATATATTGCACCCCCAGTGTGACACTGTCACTTATGCAAAAATATAGTTTTTCAGAAGCATTTAAAACTTTGACACCTCACAAAACAATGACTTTAGAAGATAGATGATATGAATAGCTTATACTACAATGTCCACTGTTCGTACTACAGAAGTTATTTTATCGCACCAAGTAAAGGAGTGCTTTAGGACGATTATTACATATTTAACTCATTTTTGTAATTTTTTTGCAAAAGTGCCAGTGTCGCACCGGGGCCGCCATATTTTATCATATATGTTTCATTTGCGGACTACAACTTGAGATAGAAAATGTTTTCATAGAAGCATCACAGCAATGTGTATTCCTCCCACAAAACTTGTAGGGCTTGGTGGGTACATGCATGTGATTATAAAGCATATTAGAATATGTACTATGTTGTTGTTTATAAAATCTCAATACATATTATTTGAAACAGGAGAAAATTTATAGAGCATTTCCACATTCTACCAGTTATATGTATTTGCATCCCGCTATGAAATAGGTGCTGAACCTATTGCCATACAATGGGCACATTTCCAGACTCCAAACCATTGCTAGAAAATCTAAATAAAAAAAATCTGATTGTGCCGGGATACGAACTCAGGAACTCGCGATCGGGAGTCACGCTTGCAACCAACACAACTAACGAGGCAGTTTCATAATTTTATTTATATAGAGAAGAAAAGATGCAATAATTGGACAATCATACAATCAATCAGGGTGTTATAAAAACATACTTCCTGTTCGATTGTTTGCTGGTGTCTTATAGCAAGCTGCTTGTGATGGTTGGCACGCTGTATGTGCCGATCGACCGAGTTGAGCACTGCTTCACAAGCATTGCACCAGTCGGCGAGTACGTCCGCGATGGCAGACGCGTCTTCCAGTCTCGCATCACGCCCTAGCGCTACATCAACCTCCACTCGTTTGCACTCCTGGTCTAATTTGCCATGGATGATATCTGAAACGATAACCAAAGTTAAAAAGGTCAAACATTGAATTTTTTAATGCCCTTATACGTCAGTGTAGCTTACCTTAAAATAACTGATAATATCCCCATGTGGATGCTGAGGCCTTTCGGGGAATAGTTAAGAATGACAACCCTTTACCACACCCCTGAATCACTAACGATAAATCTCATATGACACACTAGGAATATATTTAAAATAAAATAAATTCGAGGGGGCAATAGAACATGATTCTCATAGTGAGAAATAGACAAAAGAATGTTGAGAGAGAAACATCAGAAAGAGCTTTAGAGGAGTTTCCATTGATTCTGTCAGATTTTATATTAACACTAATTAAACCTTGATAAGCTTAAAAACCCCCTAAAAATAGTTCGGGGTTTATTTGAAGCAGTCTATCACTGTTACCAAATTACATTTGAGGTATGATCTTAATCTGTAAATCACTATTCTTATAAAGATCACTTGCTGTGGTGGTAATGATGAGAAATAATCAGCTGGGTATCTATTCCACACAATGACTGAATTACTCTAAAACAGTGTTAAGATGATTTCTACGACATCAAATAACATTGACTTATAGATAATTTTTTTTATTAAGAAACAGTGAATATTAGAAACAATCAAAACTGCTGAAAGTTAAGGGGCACATACAATCTGACAACTAAGATTGATGATCAAATATAAGCAGAATTGTGTCTTTAAAAGTGTAATATGTACTGGTATTTAATAGTGTATTCAATAGAACAACATTACACTAGTAGTTGCCGACATGGTGGTCAAAGAGGTGTAATACACTCCCACATTTAGCTTGTCAGCCTATTGCCATACACAGATAGACACTCAAGCCACTACTAGAATATTTAATTAAAAATCCTAGTTTGATAAATCTAACAGTATTTAGAGTATAACTAGTTAGATAAATCAGTGCATTTCAACCTGGCACCTCTTGATTGGCAAATATGCACACAACCACTCAAATAAGCAGGAAATATTAATAATAAATGTAGACAAATGTTTCACCTGCGTATATAGCTTCTATTATGAGGTCCTCGAGATCCCTAACATTCTTGATGTCCAGCTCCTTCAGCAACACACTGTACGGTATGCACTTCTCCTGTGTGGCTAACGTTGCTATTGTCAGATGTTGGAGCTTTTTGCACTGTACCGGTGTAAGTTCTAGATATTCAGGCTTATTCTCCAGATAATCTTTGTATGTGCCATATGCAAACAGATTTAGTGTTTTGAAATGCTTCTCAAAAGCTCCAGTTTCTAGCTGAAATGGATTTCAGAAATATGAACAATGCATACAATACAATATATATTTCAGTAGAATCAATCTAGGCTTCAACAGTTTAGAATTTACCAGTTCACTAGATGAACTGGTAAATTTGATGAACCAGTTCATCATACATTTTGAATAAAATGTTGTAAGTATTAACTACAACTTATTCTATGACAACTTTTGTTTTTTTATAATGATTTTCTTAATATATTTATTCAGACTTAAAATTAGTGTTAATCATTTTAAACATTGACAAGTAAAAAGTATGTTTTTGGACAATCTGTACAAAGTTGCTCAAAATTTTTAATAACATAAGCAAAGAAGACAGGAAACTAGTGGAGATGGTGATAATGTGATTCTTTAACTTTACTGCATTAACAATGAGGAGCTTCTTTTCTATAACTGTACGAAAGAAATCAAAGTATAGCCATTCATAGGTAAATATTGTTATTATTCAAAATGCATAAAGAACGTATTTCGTTTAGCATGTGGTGGAGGTTTTTGGAGTGTCAGATTCAATTAATCATTTTTGATATATTCCACACACTTACGAATTTTCGTCTATTGAGTAACATACAGAAATAGACTCTCAATCGCTTTGCTTGCCTCAAAACTAATGAAATGGGAAAAATATTGTGCAGTAAATTTTAAATGAACGTCAATGTATGAAGAACACATCTAACCTCTTTTATATTCGGCACCTCCAGAAGTTCACCAAACACGTGAACACCAGGCGCTTCCAGAACCTGCTTGATAAGCTCTGCACAAGCGAAACCTTTCGCACCTTTAGCTAAAAGCACGAACTGCTCCAAAGAATGATTTGATAATGACAACAAAGAAGAAGGCTCATCCCTGTCCATTGACATAGGATTCATGACGATTGTTTTGAATGTTTTATAATAAAAAATATTCTGCTACTCTTTTTAAGAGAATTATTATAATTACAACTCAAAAAATAAATTACTATTCATCAAATTATGCTTTTTACATCGGAAACAAATTCACATTTTATGACATTGACAGATATGGAAACATGTACCGCTAGTGACATTTCAATTTCGTACTATTATAGATGAGCAATAACAAAACATAAATTTATAAATCACTTCTATGAGTTTAATCATAATATTAATAATAAAATCTTCTAGTATCTTGACTTCATTTTTAATAATTAAATTGATGTTACAAAATTAAAAACCTAATCGCTTATAATATGTTATCCCTAATGTTTAAGTGGCATTTAAACTAAGTCTCCACGCATTACGCAGTAATTACGTTTTTAAAAACTTAATTGACCATAAACAATAAAATGGCGTCCAGTTTTTTGTGTGTGCGCTAAAATTATTGTTTTTATAAAATCGTCTAGTGTAATAGTTTGATTTAAATTTTATACAGCTCACTGTTGCCTAATGACTATGCTAATTTTAAATGTTTGCAGAGGAGTCGGTAAAATATGTCGGTTATCTTAGAATCAGTGCGTGTCAATGCAGACGGTAGCGTCCTATGCCGCCTTTTTCATTGAGTTGATTAGGCCAATTTTTTAGATTCAAGCGTCAATTTGATGGAAACCGTGGGGGAATCGTGTTTTTGTAATGCAATAATGTTTAAGTTCAGGTGATACAGTGTTTTCGGTGTTTTGATTGAAGGTGTGTGTGTGGTTGTGAAAGCGTAGTTACATGTCTCATAATGGCTAAACTGTCATGAATGAATGTCGTGTTTACTATCGAGACAGGGTTTATGTTGATCGGTTTATTTTTAATGTAGTGATTGTATATAAACGTTAAACATGTGTATGCCAACTCCAAGTAATGTATCGGGATTTGGTTATTCGTGGGGTTTCACGAGTAGTGCTGACCTCACGAAAGGCGAAGTGGAATCTCCTACCAGCATGAGCTACACACTCGGTAACACAGTAAGTGTACGTAAAGTTCCTTATCATCATGTAAATGTTGTGATGTCATCTGTCTTATTAGGAAATGTTTGTGTATGTTTTGTGGAACATAGACTTTTTGTTGTATACAATAAAGCTGTCAAGAGTCTGTTAAAGTGACCGAATTGAAAATGTAACAATAAGATATAAGATAAAATTAATCAATTAGTTCAGCTTTTGTGATTATTGCTGATTTATTTATGTATAAAGCGAAATATTGTAAAGGAAACTTTTTAGATTAAACTTTGTAATATTGTTTCAACTTATTAGATGTTAAACTTTAATTGCAATTGATTATTGACCGCATAATGCTTTAAAGTTTGCCAAATACTTAGACAGTTTAAAATTTAAAAGTAGCTGTTATGATTTTGTCTATTACAACTAAACAAAAATTCACTCATAATATACAATGGAAATATTTTTAAAAGGTAACTTTTTGTCCGTTTTTTACAATAATATCAAAATGAATTATTTTTCTTTGTATATTTTGTTGCCAATGTTAGATTTCATTGGTGGCTTTTGTGTATGTGTTAATGTAAATTATACAAGTAGCGGGTCATAAATTTTCATGCTTCCTTAGATATACATTATGCTACCTGGAATTATTATATGTAGTACTATGTTTTTTTGTACAGTATGGTGTTAGGGATCAGGGATGTAAATTGGTAAGGTTTTCTTTTATCAGTAATATTTTCTTGACAATGAGAACTGCTAGAATAGCTGTAGCTATTAGAGAACAAGAAATGGAGCATTTATTTTACTATTTGAGTATAAAAACGGTGATTTAAAAATATGGCTTGGGCAGTATTGACTTCATTTTATTAACTGTCTACTAGCTATCACTAGGGCTGCCTTCTTGGTCCAGTAGCTGCATGTCTCATTGCCGATTGAGAGGTGTCAGGTTGGGTACTATTACTTTTTTTCTAACTTTTTTCTAGTAGAAATTTGTATAGTCGGTCAGAGTCTTGATTTGTGCCTGATGTAATAAGCTCACCATCAATCATAATGGGACAAATATAACTGGTGATGTGTGGGAGGGCACTATATTTCTCTACCTCTCTTATGTTTATTATTAGGACTATGTATACTTTGACATCGATGATCATGCAAAGTACATATTTTATATTAAATTTTATTCACACAAAGCATATATTCTTAACATGAATAACACACAAAAAGGCTGCTGATAACTCAAAAAAAATATTACAACTCATCAGAGCCAAATATGATTTGAATCCAATTGAATAAAGTCTCCACAAACAGGATGCAAGCGAAATCAGTCATCAAACTGTATCTATTATAATGTAAATATACAATAGTCATATAAATATTATTTGTTTAGTTTATCACAAATGAGACAAATGAAAAAGATGTATATAAAAAAAATTATTTACTGCAAGTTTGAAATGTATGTATATATGATGCATTATCATTTCAGGTTTCACCAGAGACAACTTTAACTGTGATGTCACACAAAACCCCTCAAGTGCAAGAGAAAGTTGGTGCTGTGGTTGCAGTGTCAAATTCGGCAGCACAAGTGACCAGGGTAGTGTCTACTGGCACACCGGTCACAGCAAGAAGAGCCATGTTCCTGTTGAACGAGGCTCCAGGACATACAATAAATAGACAGCAGAATCAAACGGCTACTATTCAAAGTGAGTTTCAGATTAAGTTCCCCATATACCCATATTTATTGAGAAATCCATTATAATATTGAAGATTTCTTCTGTTATATTAATTTAATCAGAAGTTAATAAAACATGTTAAAACATTCCTATATGCAAAAAAAAATATTTATAATTACCAGATAACTTATATTTTGTAGTTTCTAGACTACTTTGTTGGTCGAGTGGTTGCAAATGTGACTACCAATCGAGAGGTTCTGGGTTCAAAGCCAGGATTTTCATAATATTGGATTTTTCTAATTAGAATCTTTAGTAGTGACACTAAGTTTAAATTTGCTCATTAAATGGCTCATCCCCATTACATAGTGGGCCATAAAAGTGTGTGGGCCATAGAAGAGTGTTACACTCTGTTTACCTCTTCAGGGATTGCAGGCGTGATGTTACCTTGTTTGTTTTGCGATATTGATGTCTGTATTTATGTCAATGTCCTCAATTGATTTGTTGCTCTCCAATTCAAATTGATCCTAGCTTGTAGTGGTACTATTTTACAACCCACCATTAATTTTTAGTAGTGGAAATACCCGTTTCAGCGACGTCGTTGTCGGCGAAGTCGTTCATGACCCCCATCGGACCCATCCAGTTGACGGCCGAGGAGTGCAATGAGATCCTAATGAAGAGAGCGTTGCAAGCACAAGGGATAGCCACGCCGGTTATAGACGCTTCGCAGTTGAACCACACATTACTGAATGGAGGCCTCAAGAGCCTAGCGGAGGCGACCTCACAGCAGTCACAAGCGGACACGATACAGACAACGACAGTGCATCAGCACCATTTATTGCACACTAAACAGGAGCCCGGGACTGCGAATAATTCGCCAAAAGTGAGTAACACAGTCACTTATGCTTATTCACTTTTATGCTATTCAATGAATGATATTTAAGGACTAGTTTTTCATGAGCACTTACATTTGAATAGGGGCATTTTTATCCTTGTCAGCCTATATAAATTTCAAAATTATCAATGAACAGGTTATTAGAATCATAAATCTTATTTGTCATTTTATATCATTATTACCACTATTATACAGCTATCATCTTATATTATTACCACTAGATGGAAACTAATTTTCCCTAAAATGCATTGGACTTCGAATGTATCGCTTTGCATGTGTGCAACAAGATGTATAACATCAACATGACCCTAAGTTGAAGAAACTCACTTCACCATAAGATGGTGCCCTAAAGTCATCAGAGATGTTTGGATTAGAGAATAGGATATAGTGTATGAAGCGAGTGTTAGGCGGTGTATTCGCAGGCGGAGTTGCTCGGGGGCGGCGTGATGGCGACGGTGCAGCCCATCGCGGTCAAGGAGCGGCCGTACACATGCGACGAGTGCGGCAAGTCCTTCTTGCTCAAGCACCACCTCACCACGCACGCCAGGGTGCACACGGGTAAGTTTAACCTTTGTTCTGTATATCGGGGGGATGTCTCCAAAAGTTACCTGGTACGCCAGCGGAGATTGGGTCTATACCTTCATAAATTGTTATTTCGTGAAACATGTTGCAAAGACTTTGTAAAAGGCTAAAGTGACATGAATAAAGTTACTTAACTTTTTCTAGTAAATGAAAAAAAAAATTCATAGAAAAAGTTATTGCTGTATTAGCATAGTATATAAAAATGTGTTTTCTTTCTCGACCCTTTTATCTCACCTTTTATAACACAGATCTTTGAGAATAAGCGAGATAAAGCTATAGCTTTGTCACACTGCCCAAGTGTGGTTTCGCAGACTTCACTTTGCAGAACATTTTTTTTGCAAATTCCATTGACTGATTTAAGCATAACTTATATTTGTTGGCTGCGATGCGCAGGCGAGCGGCCGCACGTGTGCGCGCACTGCGGCAAGGCGTTCGCGAGGAAGCACTGCCTCAACACACACCTGCTGCTGCACTCCGCCGACCGGCCCTACCGCTGCCACGAGTGCAAGATGGCCTTCACGCTCAAACACCACCTCGTCACACATTCCAGGGTACGTGTGCCAGATTTGTATGGGCGATAAAGTCTACACTTGACTAGTTTTGAATGCTCCCGTTTCTTATCTATTCACAATAAAATTTTTACAATATAGTTGTGTTGGTTTCAAATAAAGTTCAACACCAGTAATGTAAAGCAGAGCAATTTAAATAATAGAACAAAAATAGCTTTAAAAAGTCAACTTCGCTCGTCGCGAGAGTTCCTCGATTGAAATACTTAGTGAAAATGTTCTCGTTTACTCTTTTTAAAGCAATGTAATCCCTCGCATTGTACATAACAAAACTATATAATAATCAGTGCACATTAAAGTCTTGTAAAATATATAAACAGTGTGTGTAACTGGCAGGTGCACAGCAGGGACCGTCCGTTCGTGTGCGGCGAGTGCGGGCGCGGCTTCCCGCTTAAACGGCACCTCGTCACGCACAGCAAGTACCACGCCGGCGAGCGGCCCTACGTGTGCAGTGACTGCGGCGAGAGCTTCGCGCAGAAGGTGCGCTTGTCCCGCTGTCATCGATATCATCTTACGATAATAGATAGCAACATGAGTAAAGTTTCTGGCACCTGTACTATTGTAAGAGAAAAAATATTGCGTTTCCTGCTAAGAGTTAGCCACGGCTGGTACTCGCAACCGATAATCCAACACAATGAAGGAGAAGGTGATCCGTAGAGTGGTAACAATTCTCAACTGTGAAGGAATACGCCTAAGGAATCGAAGGAATAAAAATTTATAAAAAGAAGATTATTTGGTATTGTAAAGACTAGTTAGGTCCGTAACTCCGATCCATATTGGCCAAGGGTGTTAAATTTCGTTTTCTAATAAATTCACCCGTTTTCTTAGTAGAGAGAAAACATGAGCTAGTGATTATACCATACATCAGCAGTCATCAAGAAGGTTATTCTGAGGTAACCATTACGCATGCTTGCATCAATTTTCAATAATGTCACTTGGTTATTCGTTCCTTGACATGGTAACACTCCGTTTGCAGGACCACCTGGTGATGCACAGCCGGTTCCACGGCTCGCTGTCGCCGTTCCAGTGCCCGGACTGCGGCGTGGCGTTCGCACGCAAGTTCCAGCTCGTGAACCACGGCCGCGTGCACGGCCGCGTGCCGCACGCCTGCCCTGTCTGCGGCAAGGAGTTCCTGCAGAAGCGCACACTCGTTGCGCATATGAAGTGAGTAGGCTCCGCGTCTCAGACCTGCACTCTCTATTTAACACTAGATTTACGGACTGAGCCAATTTGATTCATTTTAAATGCAAGAGAAATATATGTAGAAGTCTTTTAGCTAAATACAATAAAAATCGTTGCGGAAAATGTATTTCAATAACAGTGTTTTTATAACAAAAATATTTTGGAAAGGCTCTTACATCTATTTCTTATACATTTTAAATGAGTTAAATTCATTCAGTAAATCTAGTGTTAAGAGGCATTTCAAGTAGACCGGCCCAGAGAGTATAGCAAATGGTGATAGTATTTAAAATGGAGCTAAAGATTATTTAAGTAGTCTATATATTTACATTTAAATGTTTTAAGGCGTGAGGAAACTCGAGTGCTACATTGAGAACACACCCAGGGTAAAACATTAAAAGCAGCTAACCAACTATCCTATGTGTGTGCTAAAATAGTCGACTGGATCCGCTTGCGTATCCTGCTTTGCTTCAGCAACCGATGAGCTCTCTATCTCATTCAATCGAGTTGAAATGTTTATTTGCCATTAATTGTAAAAAAATTACATTCCAGAATCCACACGGGCGAAGGAGTCGTCGCGTGCTTAGACTGCGGTGAAGCATTCAAGTGCAAATCAGAGTTGCAGCAACATTGCAAAATTAATAGGCACTGCCTCACGTCCAGCCAACCTCAACAGCAAACGCAACAACAGCAACAACAACAGCAGCAACAACAACAAGCCCAACAACAGCAACAAGCTCAACAGCAACAACAGCAGCAAGCACAGCAACAGGCCCAACAACAGCAAGCCCAGCAGCAGCAGCAACAACAACAGCAGCAACAGCAAACCACTGTGATAAAACAAGATGATTTCAAGCCACAAATTGTACAGGTATGAGAAGCTCCATTCTGCAAAAAAAATCAGTAAAAGAATGTTTTTGGGTTGGCGAATTAATTCAATCCTTAGTGACTACTTTAGTTCCTTGGTTAGTTGATAAATCGGAGATAAATTCTTTATGAAAATTAACAGTGAATGAAGTTATAAGTCAAACCATTTTATGTAAATGACAAGATGATTATATCAATTTTCAGGTCATCGGTGCTGACGGTCAGATTTTAACAGAAAAAGCACCAGGCTATGCATGTCCGGAGTGTGGTTCCTGCTTTAATACAAAGGTCAGTTCATCTATATGATGAGGTGTTTATAGTCGAGTGTAGTATTAATTTCGATTCTAACAAATAGCAACACATCAAAATGTATGGGAGGAAATAAAATTTCCGAGCCTACGATTTTTTTAGCGCCTTCATAGTAAGCCTTCTGCCATTGTGACTACAGTCAATTAAAATATTTTATAGACATAAACTATGAACATACCTATCTTCTTCTTCGTCGTGTCGATAGCTGATCTGATCAGCCATCGTGGTGAAAGGATTAGTCGCAATGTCCAGGGTGCGCCGGGCAGTATATGTTCTTAGTTAGACATAGTTGTCGCTCGAGGAGGCTCCTTTCGTGCGCTCCAAAATGTACCTATATACCTATGTATTGCAGATATAAACGTGTCAGTGTGCGAGTTTTCACACCTGCTAGGTATTAGTACGTGTGTCAGTGTGTGTGTGTGCGCGTAGGAGGCGCTGTCGCTGCACGTGCGGCTCCACGCTGGCGACCGCACGTGCGTCACGGACCTGTGCGCGCTCACGGCCGCGTTGCAGCCTGGGCTCGTGGCCGCCGCGCACCACGCGCACCACAGTGCGTACTGACCCCCACCTATGTCAATGTTGCCATGATCCAGCACATGTGTTTGCCATGTGGAAAAATTATCTATATATATGTTAATATATATATAGTTAAGTAGCCATCTGCTTAGCATAATACAAACTCTATTAGAGCCCTCTTGGGAATCAGATGATCATGTGTGGAAATATTTCCTGTTGTTAAATGTGATTAGTTATTCTGCTGTATTTGAATTTTCATACAAGCTGCTATTATACGTCGAAATGTTAACTAAGGAATAGATATTCTGTAAAAATAAAGATGTGATACTCAGTACTCTTTACTGACCCCATGAACAACTGGTGCAATCATATGTCTATTAAGCCGTTACATTAAAGTTGTGTATGTCCTCGGCGTTAGTGAGTGTTTACATATCTTTTACTCCTGAAATGAGAGATCCCAAGAGAAATTTGGCAGATTAATAATTTTATACTTTGTTTTTCAGATCAACCCATCCAAATTATATCGTCCAATCCCAGTAATGTAGTACATACGCAAGTTATAGCAACGGTGAGTAAAAATTAACTAAATTCTGTATATCCATAACTAAAATTGTCTACTATATCACATATACAAATAATTCTACTTACTTGAAAAACTAAAACATGTTTGAAAAGATAGAAGTAAAGTGCCAAAGAAGTGTTGGTGAGTCATGTTTGTTGCAAATGTAAGCAATTTAACAAATAGGATGGTAACTTTTCTTGCTTCCTATGTATATTAAATGTAATTACTATGTATGACTTTTAATTCTTATAGTTTCATTATTCTTATTTCAGAATCATCATGTGAATCCTCCTAGACCGAAAATACACTTTTGCGTCGACTGTGGGAAAGGTTTTGCCGCAAAACACGGTCTATTGGCGCATCATAGAAGGTAACGTACATTCAAAATGATTAATTTTGTAATTATATTTTAGTTAAATGCTAAAACTAAGTTGCATCTGGTGTCTTATATTTCTGAAGACTCATGTCCAGGATTCAAATACAACTGTGGTAGGACTGGAACTGATCATATATTTTTATTTACCAGTACACTTGGACATTATATCCTATATTGTCTTAATGATTGCACTTACTATTATCATAAATGTTGCTGTGTATTTGGATTTATTAAAAATAGGTTTAAAATTAATTCACTTGTCTCCACAGACATCCAGAAGGCAGCTGTACGTTGAGGACGCACGTGTGCGACCAGTGCGGCAAAGCGTTCTTCCAGAAGAACCACCTCATGCTGCACCAGCGACAGCACATGGATCTGCCGCCTCGGAATGTGAGGCATCACTTTAAACCTTATATTTTTTATATTCTACCTTTAACTGCCTCATTAGTCGTTTTTGTTGCAAGAACGCTCTGGACGTTTTCTGGATTCAAACCCCACACTAAAAGCTACTAGTTTTTTAATTTAGATTTTCTTGTTGTGGCTTAGAGTTTGGAAATGTGTTCATTGTATGGCAATAGGCTCACCAGCTATTCTATAGTGGGACATTAACATAATTGTTGAAACAGGATTGTACTACATTTATTTTCTTAACTTGTGTTCATTCATAGTATTGTAAATTGAGCTCCAAGCTACAGTATACTTGTCTTTATTAACTCTTTTGACGACATATGACAATAGGTTTCTATTGTAACTAACTACGGGAATGAATAAACTAACTTAGGAATAAATAAGATACTATTCTGAACACAACCAAGATTCGCATTCAATTCTTTGTTGTTCTATAAAGAGTTTTGTAAACAGAGTCAACAAGCCCAGCAGCAGGCAACTCAGCAAGCGCAGCAGCAAGCGGCGCAACAGCAGGCAGCGCAGCAGGCTGCGCAGCAAGCGGCGCAGCAGGCCGCGCAACAGGTGCAGCAGGTGCAGCACCACCAGGTGCAGCACAGCGCGCTCGAGCTGGACGGACAGGACCACGCGCAGCATATACAAGTGGTCGGGTTTTCTTTATATCCTGATTTTAATCAAGATAGTTTTCATGTTATCTTACCAAAAAACTGATGCTGCGATTAAATCCTTGGCAGATTGCTTTAACACTAAAATGTACATTACATACACACATAGTATCTGCATATCTATCTTCTCGCTAGATTCTTCATGCAGGAAGCAAAGATCAAGCAGATGCCAAATGTCTTTATCCATACTGACCTGTCTGTCTACCCTATTATTAATAAAAAATAATATTAGCTATATTCTAAAAGTCACTCACAGTTGCATCATGATCTAAAGATGGCGGCGGTGACAGGAAATCGCAAAAAAACTTATACGTCAGTGGCATGAAAAACTCAACAAATTCCCTTGCAATTTTATGAAGCCAACTCACCCATTTAAGCGGGCGAAAAGGAGACCTCTTCAGAATCTTCTCCCACCAAAACCATACCTTTAAGAAGTTTTGTCTCTTAAGGGTTATTCCACTGGCGTATATCATACACGCCAATAATAAAAATTACTTGATCATCAGCTAACTGGCCAGACAGGCAAGTTTCAAGGTTATGAGATATTGAAAATAATTTATAAAATTGTTCTTGTGTCTGTAGGTAACGAACAGGTCGGGGCAAGTCATCGGCAACCAGATAGTGGTGGGGCGGCGCGGGGCGCTCGGCTCGCAGCTACACATCATACCGGCGCCCAGGGACACAAAGCCGACACATTTAACGGGCAAACGGCATCAACATTCGAATAGGTAACTGAATTGATATCATTATTTTAACAAATACTTAACATCGCACTTGTAATAGCCGAAGAGATGATTTCAAGATGAGAGGTGTGTAGTACATGCTATGTTTCATGTCACACTTTGTAATGATTGAGTTTTGCTACACAACAAGCATAAATGTCTCCAAGTTACTAATAGTACCCAACCCGGGATCAGAACTCGGGTCTTCTTGATCAGTATTATTGCTATTGTGTGTGCCCATGATTTTTTTCATATGTTTACAGACATGGTGTTCTCTAGTTTAGCAAATATCGTAGGTAAACAAACATAAATACTTACAGGCATAACCCCTCATGGGAGACCAATATTTTGCAATGGGCTGCAATAGGTTGATGATAATGATGATGAATAAAAAAAATATGATTTTATCGCAAAAATCATAATTAAGTAACGAAAACTAAACACCAGTACTAATATTGTAAATTAGTTCCTGTATGGAACTGTTTCACCTGTTTGGTTACATCAGTACAAGCTGGCATTTGTGATCATAGTCTTTTAGTTTAGAGATTTCTCGCTTTTTATATATATATATATATATATTGTACTTGTTTCAGTGGTGACATAAAAGAAGTGGGTGGTCTTGTGGTGTCGACCGGCCGGGGGGCCAACATGATCAAATATGAGATCTCCCTTCCACCCCAGAACTCTGTGGTTCAAGTGCAGCAACTTGACTGAGTGAAATTTGAACAAGACGACATGTGCTCGTTAGTTTTCCTCAAGAGACAGTAATGAACTGTGTAAAGTGACAGTGAATTTTACAGTGTGTAAGTGAAGTGTTCAAACGTACATATTACACAGTGGTGATCGGTCCCAATGTAAGTGACAAGTGTAACATTAACATTGTTGTAGCGTTGACTGTGTTCATTGTAAAACAATTTTACAATAGCCTCATGTTTTATGTTTTTAATATTTTCGTTTTGATGGTGTACATTTTTGTATTAGCACTCTCCATCAAGTACTAACCTTGTCCTTCAGTTATGGACTTTCTTTGACCATTTATTGATTTTTTG
>DWEJ01000125.1:0-20880 GCA_018245835.1 Mysoria sejanus stolli | reverse complement strand
CCTCCATTTGATGCAGTTAGACTCAATGTGGGAGATAATAGAATATTTGTAATAAAGCAAAGCTTGACATCCATAATGAAGTCCATCTGACTGTCGATACAGCATTCTCTTTCTGATAATTAAATTAGTTTAAGTCACGCTTCAGACTACCGATCTTTCCTCATATTGTTAATTACCTTAAGTCAATCTTTTCAAGATACAGTTTAATTTTTCTTATCACGAGCCAATTTTTATTATCTTTTAAACCTTACATCTAGTAGTTGTCCATAAATTAGTCGAAATAACACATTTCTATAGGTAAAGGATGTCTAGGGTTAGGGTTTCCAGTTGAAAATCATTGTGATGCTTAATGTTAACATAGAATCTAGCTTAGTTCTCTTAGGTTGGTATTATTCTGCGATAAAGGTGTTACCTCTATTAGGGTCAATATTAGTAAAACATTTCATAAAATAAATAATTAACGTGTAATGAATGTCAGAGCACATATTAAATATGTTTGACTTTCATATTTACACAGTTGCGAATGATACTGAATGATTCATAATTTCAATTTCAATATCATAATTTAGAAGGGCGTAATGAATTCGTTAAATTAAATGATTAAAAACAACATTTTTTGTACATACAGATACACGTACACACAAATACAAACACATGCATGCAGCCACACTGCGCTATTATTGTAAAATCAGTCAGAATAGCTTTCAAGAACCTGAAAAAACGAAGGTTTGGCGAAAACGTAATTTTCGTTTGGGAAGAAAGCATTTTTAAAAATTTCGGATTTTCAAAGCTGGAAAAACAACAATTGTGTAAATTTCAAAAAATTAAATTTGTTTTTGTTAAGCCTTTAATTACTTCACTTAGGATAACGGTCAACATAATGTGCCTTAAAGAACATTTATTACTGGAAACTTTATAAATATTTATACACTAATTTATTAATCTGTGAAACGTACAGTAGAAGTTTGGAAACTTTAGAATTTATTAATTTTCAGATCGATGTTTTCAGGCTGGCGTGGTCGTGATACCAACAATGAGGACGGTATCTGCTGTTAAAGTAGTGCAGTTTGAAATAGCTGAGGTAACTTATGACATGTCACCATAATCAGGATTGTCATCATTATTAGCATAATTGTCATAATTATCGTTACCTTGAGTATATCAATTGGTATCATTGTCTTCACCATCATTTCAGCCAATGCGGAGCTATTCTAGAACACATTTCCCCCTCCAATATAACTTCAATTCATTGTACTCTGTTTTTAGAATCTGCCTACTATGCATCTGGTAACGTATATATTTATTGTTACATTTGCTTAATACTGACAACGACCTTCCTCGAAGATTATAGATAACTATCCATTACTGCAATTAATGCCATGAATTACCCTTTTCTATTATACGTCTAGAGCTAGTAGGGCCATTATTTCGATGGTCAGCTGAGACTAGCGACCGGAAATATTTGTTTGACGAACGAATTTGACGATTGTTGTTTCAAATTACCCATTCCCGGCAATTTTAAGTAATGGACCATTCATCCATCCATCACATTCTGGATTCCCCTCGCTGGTCGTCAGCTACCTTTGAGCGGCGTCTGGTACTGTATCTTTTGAAACCAGCGGTATATTGCTAAATCAAGTAAATAAAAGACACTGAGATCCTTGTTCTAACTGGCGTTATGTATAGAACTACCGTAGGCTATAGAGAAATACACTAAAACTAATACAATGTCATAGACTGGAGTTCCACCGTATATGCATCTGGGCCTCGAGAAAGGCGGCCAGGCCATTACGGAGGCGAAGAAGGCCTGGCTGGAGCTGCTGAAGAAACTGATCATGATGATGCAACTGCGCACCAGCTTCATCATGGTCGAAATCGCGAACAAAAACGCCACCAAGTGAGTTATCATTATCTTCTTAATTTATGAAGGTAGTTTGATATTTAGACTTGTATCTATAATAATATGGATCACAGATGCGCTGAATACTGCTATGGTCGATGTCGCAGTATCAGTGGCAGAAACTTTTGCACTGTCACCATGCGCACAGAGAAAACCTGTTTTCTTAGTATTTTTCTGAAAAGACCAGAATAGTAATTATTGAGCACAATTTTAACAAAGTAATAACATGGATATTTGGCAGAATGCACTGGTTAAGTAAATCAGTGTTCATGAAAAGTGCATATGCATATATGAGTGCAGCAGCATGTTAGCAGCAGTAAATTACTCCTTAGTGGTCAAATAAGAACGGTATGCAAGATACTTAACATAAGGTCTACTGTATGCACCTCTGTTTACTAGATTTACTTTTAAACATTAAGAGTTTAGGAATATATAATTTAACTTGCATAAGTATATTTATAACTCGAGTAGCGTAGTTTAGTAGTTTTACTGTATTCGGAAGCTGCCGATGAACTCACCCTTCTGTCTGTCTAAGGGCTGGACGGATTCTTGTTTTCTATTTTTCTTGATGTATGCCATTTATTGGTCATATTTTTCATATCGCAAATAAAAAAAACCGGTTTATGTTATGGGCCAAGGTAACAGGATCCTGGAGCGTTAATTATTTTACGTAAACTTTTTTAAAACCTATATATATGATTTTAATTATCCCAGTGACGTCACGGGTGATGATAAATGTATTGGGTTCGCTGGAAAAAGTTCAATTTCTATGCCTGTTTCAACTGTAAAGGAAGTGTAGATATCCTGGCACAGCAATAGTCTGAAGCATGCTGATCTATTTTCATATAATTAAATAACATTATAAATCCCTGTCATACTGAGAGTACCCGCTATCTAGCAGATTAAGTTTACTTATGGGCGTGAATGAGCTCTGACGCATAAATTACGCATTACTAATAAAATTGCAACTTCTTAAAAATCAATTGACGAGTTGAATACATGTCAGTGGGAGTTCAGCTGTTTAGATCGTTTGCTGGAAATCCTTGGCACCGAAAAATTTTATAGACTTTTGTACCGAAAGTCATTATGTAACTTTGCAAGATATTGAAAAGCCTTACGTAATTTTGCAACTTTCGTAACTTTCTACCTCGTTGGTCGTGTCAGGTGCAAGCGCGAATGCCGCTCGAGAGGTCCTGGGCTCAAATTCCGTGTCAGGCGCTAATAGATTTTTCTAACTTAAATTTTATTCGGAGTTTGGACGTAAACGTAACTGGTGAGACGTGGAAGTGTCCTACACTTCACCGCCTCTTCGGAAATAACATTCAGGTCTTTATTTTAAGTTAACCCTGAGAATTATACAAAGGCCAAAATGCCGGTAAGGTCTTTCAACATCATAGATGTGATTTTTAAAGTTTCCAGTGACTTTTAATTTGCTTAGAAACTTTTCATTTCTTGACATGTGCACTAACTCGCAGGGAACCAGCGTGATGGAGCGCGTTTCAAACTCAGACCATTGTCACCACTGATTAATATATGGGTCGCCATTAAATATGCTTCGAGCTCGTCGTAGCCACATACGAGTCTAAAATATACAGAATCGCTGGGCAAATACGCGTGAACGGTTCAAACTAGGCGAGCGAGTGTGGACTGAGCTATATAACTTTTCAAATTTCACTACCCTTCGTATGAACCACTAAATTGTGACCGTGGTTTCGTTTGCGCAAAATGTTTATATTTATTTTCATCATTCTCTGCATGCTCTATGATTGGAACGGTTTAGAATTCACACTGCTAACACGTGTTATATATGTCAGGCGATGTGTACGATATTTTTGGTGGCAAAATTCACTATTGTGTTCGCCAATATGGTTATACATTGAGCCCAAGTGGATCTTGCAAATTATATATTAGTTGTCCATATTAACGTAATATTGACTGTCTCGTTGGTTGTGTTGGTAGCAAGCTTGACTGTTGATCAGGAGGCCCTGGGTTCAATTCCTGAGTCGGGCATTATATAATTTTTTAAATTTAGATTTTCTAGTAGTGGCTCGGAGTCTGTATTTGTGCCCGATGCATGGCAATAGGCTCATCGCCTATTCTATAGTGGGATGTAAACTGGTGAAACGTTAGAGTGTACCTTTGCCTACCTCTTCGGTGATAACAGGCGTGATGTTACGTTTACTAATATTATAAAGAGGAAAGATTTGATTGTTTGTTTGTGTTGAATAGGCACAAACTTCTGGACCGATTAGAAAATCTCTCTCACCAATGGAATTCTGCATTATCCCTGATGAATATAGTTGAGCATACGGTTACTTCAACCTAACAGAAATATTAATAAAACCTAAGTCCTAAGGATACACGGACAGATCAAACGTAATTTTATTATATATACTTGTACAGCATACATTGAAGTTGAAATACGTTGCGCTCAGCTCTGAAAATTTCCGCTCGAGTAAATTGTCGAGTTTCGTAGGCAATGTGGAAGAGATAACATTTAGAATAGAAAAAAATCCGAGAACCACAGTTTTTTTCTAAAAAATTGCTAAACATTTCCTGCCAGTAGGTACGTACTGACGCACTTGTTAATGATCACAGATACTCGGAGATCTATGAATTTTATATTTTTCATTTATTTTTACTTTTTTTTTTTATATATTGTGTTAGGTTTTTTGACAGCTTCTTCCAATTTTGTCTCGAAAAAAAAGAGAGAGTACAAGTTTTTTTTGTTTTTATTGATTGTGAAAATGCTCTTCTCTTGTAAGCCTCTGTCACATTTGTATATCAATATACTTAATACATGCACTTGACCAGCGTGGCCGTTTGTAGCCGTTACCCTTCACAGTCTGAGAAAATACTTGTGTCCAAAAGCAAAGCGTAGAAAAGGGTGGATGATGATGACCGTAATGACAACGATGATTATGATTATAATGATAATGATCATAATGATGATGATGATCAAAATGATGATGATCATAAGGCTGATGATCAAAATGATGACGATCAAAATGATGACGTACAAAATGATGATGATCATAATGTTAAAGATCATAATGATGATGAATATAATGATGCTAAACATAATGATGATGAACATAATGATGATGATCATAATGATGACGATCGCAATGATGATGATCATAATGACGATTATCATTATGATAATAGTCAAAATAATTATGAACTTAATATTAGGCTACATGTTAAATTTGCACGTAGCAAAAATAGTGCACAATATTTCATAATAGAATAACGAGTAAAGCATTTTTTATGTATTTAAAGGATGTATTTTTTTATGTATGATTACTGCGTTTAATTTCATTGTTGATTAATAGCGGCTGATAAAGATTCGGTATACATACATATCGTTAAGCCAGGTCGCTTATGGTGTGGGCAAAGAGCACCGTGTGCCAAATATCTCTATCCTCACTGACTTGTCGCGCCTCCACATAAAGATCCGATATATTTCTACAATACTTATATAATAAATACTTGTCTGATACATGAAAATATATGAGCTTGTACACAATACGGTTTGTTTCTAAAATTCATAAAAGATTATTTTAAATCGTTATATTCTTACTATTGTCGTGGTTAGACCTTGCATGAAAGTAATTTCTTAAAGTTTTTTGACAGTTCATCGTCAGCTTTAATATATAATTTTAACGGAAAATTTGTTTATAGTAACCCCATTGAAGACTATATCAATAAAGTGAAATCATTATTATCACATTGATCAAGACTAGAGGAATTAAATCTACAGATCGAAACCGTTCAGTCCTTATAGAAAAAGAGAGATGGGCAGTTTGTTGTGAAAGACAAATAAAATATCACAAATTGTCAACAGGAAAATGAATGTACTGTCGAAGATTGTAATCCCAAAGACAAATGTTACGACGATGTACATTATGAGCGAGTTGGAAGAATTCGCTCGCGAAGAATTCTTTAGGCTAAAGAAAATACTGGAAATCAAAAGGAAAATGTATGGTAAAACTGAAGAAACAAAGGAACCTGCTGTGTGTACCACCAGTGAATCAGGCACAGATAGGAGTGTGATTGACAGATGCATGCAGTGTAACGCGCCAGTTTTAGCTGAAACAGAAAACGTCAAAGAATATGAAAAACTTGAGGAGCTCAAAACTCATCTAGCTGATATTGTGGCTAAAACTAGAGATATGGATAAACAAGGCATTATAGCAGCAAGTGTTGAAGATTTTCTTAAAACGGCTGAACAGTTGAAAGAAAAATTGGAAGAAAAGTCTCAAAGCACACATTCGATTAAAAGCATACAAGAATTGTACGACGAGGAACTAGAAAAGCTGTGTGATGAGTGCAAGAAAAAGTACTTAGCAGAGAAAGCTTCTAAAGTATATAAGAAGGAGCTTGAGAAAATAGAAATGGTTGAACCAGTGCCTTTAATAAAATCAAAGGAAACTATTACATCTATGAAAAATTTAGCATCTGAAACTACTAATTTTGAACTTGGTATTTTTGAAACTGAAATTAAAGAAATCACTAAAGTTGTTAGAGTAAAAAAAGAAGATGGATCAATATCAGAAGAGAAAAAAGTTATTAGAGTTAAGAAGGTAGTTCGAGTTCCAGTCACAGTAAGCGCTATTCCAGCACCAAACCCTATTAACCGAGAGCGAGCTGGTAGAATAACTTATCAGCCTTCAGGAGCATCATCTAAATCTAAACCCTATTCTGGTTCCAGAACCGTTGGTGTGATAACAACAAAAAGCTCGAATTCTTCCCCGTATTATTCAAAGCATAATTTGATTCAAAGAAAAGTAAGATCTGACATTTTGATATCATTATCTCCAATGTCTGAACCTTTTGTCCGTTACTGCATGTCATCGGTCACTTTGTTTTCAATAGATTTTGGAGAATATTCCCCGAGTTTTATAGATAGTTGTATAGATTGCAATCAAAGTGACTTTAATACAACGTAAAGATTTATTTAAAACGTGCAAATGTTTTGACATTTAACATATTTTTCTATTAGAATACCATTGTTCATATCTTAAAATAAACGTATAAGCTACCGAATCAGTATTATTAATTATTATTTATCTATCTATATACATTTTTATTTGTTTTCGTGATATTCCAACTTAAAACTTTACGTAGTCGCAATATTCTAATTTTCAATTACGTTATATGGTAACAGATCTCGTCATTTCTCATCATCTTCAAAAAAATTTTCTGCAATCAGTCGGTACGGTATAAAGCTCTTAATAAAGAATAATGGGTTCACGGCAGCTTTAGAAAAGAGGAATAAATATTTTTGAAACACGGATTTCTATTTGTTAACAGGAGATCAAATATATTAAACAAAATCATAATACCAAAATTGAATGTAACCACTGTGTACATTCTATCGGAACTTGAGGAGTTGGATCGAGAAGAATTTGGTAGGCTCAAAAAAGTTAAAGAGAAAAAGAAGAAAGACAAGCAAAAAAAATATGTTCACGAAAAAGAACATTTTTGTCCAATGTGCGATAAGCGAGCCGATGACAACCGAATAGATGGTAAACGCATAGATGATAAACGAGTAGAAGATAAGAGAGCATATGATAAGCGACCAGAGGAAAAAGGAACGGATGATAAAATAAAAAGTAATCTTTCAGTTAAGAAGCCATCATATTTTCTTGAATCTAAGCCAAACAAATCAAAGACAGAGAAACAAATAGAGGTACGAATTTCACCCAAGCAACTGAATACAGAGAAGCTTGCAGAGTCAAATGAAGTTCCTACACCTTCCGCAACGCATCCGATTATTGAAATTGATGCAAAAGACATATTGGATTTTATTAAGCAGCGGATAATTAATATTATAGCAATTACTAGAGATTTTGTAGAAAAAGGTGTAAACAATTTTGATGCAAATGAGTTCTTAAATATGTGTGAAGCAGTCAAAAATAATATAGAACACTTTTTTAAAGCAGAACAGTATTCAAACCAGTTTGATGAAGCTTTAACAGAACAAATAAAAAATCTAAAATGTAATATGCGAGAAGTGGTTGATGTTACTAAAGAATTTAAATGTAAAGGATTTGTTTCTTCGAGTATTGATAATTTTATAAAGGCTTGCGAAGTTATTGACAGCAAATTAAACGAATTACAATCTGAAGATATATTAGAGACACAGCAAAGTACAGTAGAAAACTTACAAGCTCACGTTGACGATGTTATGCAAATGACTCAAGATTATAAAGCTGAAGGTTTGCTTACACCAGGAATAGAAGACTTTCTTAGGTCTTGTACAGCGATTAAAGTAAAAATAGAAGGCAAAACAAGTAATTTAGAAGATTTAAATGAAGCGAAATTGGATCATTTAAAGAAACATATAAGTGAATTGGAAGAGTTAATAAGAGGCATCAAAGAAAAAAACATTAAATCAGATAGTATTGAAAATTTTATATTAACGTGTAAGGAATTTAAAATAAAAATAGATCAATATAAACAAAAACTGCAAGAAAAAAAGGCATTCCAAGAAATATCAGCACACATTGATGAAACACTTTTTGTTGGCAAACAAGCACAAAAAGAAGGTATTTTAGGTGAAAGTATTGAAGATTTTATAAAGGCCATCGGGGATGTCAAAAGGGAAATAAATAAGGAGAACAATTCAGAAACTACGCAGAATCTAATTGAACCGAATGTTTTAGATTCGTTGAAATTGCATATAGATAATATTATAAAATCCGTTAACAAACTAAAATCAAGAAATAATTCATCGTTGAGTATGGATAAATTTTTAAATTCATGTGAAACAGCGAAAGCAAAAATAAAACTGTATCAGAAGTATTATCCAACAGTTTTAGAGAAAAGAACAATTAAACCTACGTGTAACGGTACTTGTTATTGTGATCGTGACAATGATTCATCACAGGGTCTCGAAATATGCCAAAATATGATAAACACGATATCTTCTGATGAATCAATTGCTCCTTGTAATTTTTGCCGAGGTATTTTACCAACGGCATCTGAAGTATGTGAGACTTGTCAAGGTGTTGTCGATGAACCAACCTCTTTTGAACCATGTGAAACTTGTTCTCGGCCTATAGAAGAAGATATTTTACTGCCGAACCAAAGTTCAGAATCTCCAGAACAGTCAGTTTGTGGAGTATCTGAATTACTAGAAGGAAAAGAAACCGCTAAAGTTGATGAAGCGCCAGCCGAAGCCGACTGTTTAGGTTATTTCGAAAAAAAGGTTCGAAAGATGACAAAAGTTACAAGAACGCTGAATCCTGATGGTACAATACGGGAGGAGACTGAGACGGTAATCGTTAGAACAGAGAAGCGTGATCCAACTGAGACGTCCTTGTTAGACGATGACGAGAACGATGAATATGATGTATCGTATGAGTCTCTCTTCGACGAAGATGATGAGAAACAAATATTTATGTGTTCGACAGAAAATCAAAAACGTGGTTTTCTTTATAACAAGGCTAAATCCGATATGACATTTCGGGTCTCACCAATGACTCCACCAATTTTGAAACACTGTATATCTTATGACCTTTTTAAACTCAAAGATAGAAATTCAATTGGCAGCGATTCGTTTTCTATTGAACTGGATTTTTGTTCCTTGTACGGTAATAGTAATACTAATGAAGCCTAGTTGACTTTTTATATAGCATAAATATGAACATTTATCAAACGTTTTGAGACCATTAAGTGTATTATAAAATAAAATGAAATATAATCGTTAGTATTATCTGAAAACATTAAGGTACTTTAGAAAATGCACAGGTTTAATTGATTTATAAAAATAATTAGTTTACAACCATTTGAGTTTTTTTTAATAAATATGTACGAGTCAATTGCTTTTAAAAGATAACGGAAGAGTTTGGCCGCTTCAGATGATTGTGGTTTGCATCTATAGAAAACGGAATGTTTTTTTTTAAATAAGTTGTGCATAGTGGTTACCTTATGATTCTGAACTGGAAGAAATCGTTATCAAGGTAGATGCAGCCACTATAACTTAAAGACCGGCTAGATATGACGTAAGTCCACAATCGCTGATGTTGCCACCAAAGGAGCAAATAAAACCAGTCCATTACATAAACGTTAATCTTGTTTCTCCGCTAATTTCTCCGATTTGATTATTTATGCAATAAAGGCGCTTATTGCATAAATAATCAAATCGACTATTTCTTGTTGTATTGTATGAACTAACAATAATTGATAAATAAAATATTACGTTGAAACATGATAAAATCGAGCTAGTCGTAAATGTCACAGTTGAATGTTATAAGTTAAAACTTGTGAAGAAGGGTAAATCGTTAAATAAAGGAATATTTAAAAATGAACTTTCAATAACTTGTTTATTTTTGTTATACTCTGGCGAAATTAACGTTAAAAGTAAAGACAGTTAGTTGCCTGAGATTACGCAACCTGTAAAACTTTGTATCGATTCGTACTGTGCTTATATGGGTATGTACGAGGGTATAAGTATATAATAACAGGCATTTTCATAACAAAATGGCTATTGCAAACGTTTGGTGTTTATTTCATCTCAATTACTCGTATAATTGGCTACAATTCTTTTCGTCTACACGCTCCTTTTGCTCAGTTAGCACGCGTCACAGATGAGAAAAGTACAACGATACAACTTTCCTTAAAAGCTACGAATAAAATGATGGAACGTATGCAATTGGCGGCATAGATGGTAAAATAACCTCGGTGATGATATAGCAGACACAGTGATATGAGTAAAGGTAGATGATATAGCAGACACAATGATATGAGTAAAGGTGGATGATATAGCAGACACAATGGTATGAGTAAAGGCGATCACAATAAGGAGCATGATAATAAAGGAATATAGGATAAAGAAAAAAAAATCAAAAAAAAAGAAATAAAAAAAAAACAATAAAAAAAAAATAAAGAAAAAAAAGAAAAAAGAAACAATTAAAAGAAAAGAAAAAAACAAAAACATAAAGAAACAATTTATGTGACAACTTTTCTTAAACATTTGATATAGAAAATGTTATCTAGATAGAACACATATTGATGAAAATACCAGTAATGTAGATTAACTGCCTCGTTGGTCGTGTTGGTTGCAAGTGCGACTGCCGATCGGCAGGTCCCGAGTTCGATTCCCGGGTCGAACACTACAAAAAAAATTCTAAATACAAATTTCTAAGAAAGAAAATCTAAATTAGAATCCTAGTAGTGGTTCGGAGTCTGGATATGTGTCCGATGCATGGTAATAGGCTCACCACCTATTCCATAGTGGCACATAAACGTAACTGGTGAAACGTGGGTGTGTTCTGCATTCCTCTGCCTACCTCTTCGGGGATTACAGGCGTGAAGTTACGTTTTTACATTTATGTTACAAGTAATGTAATGCAACGAACGAGCTTTGTTGGCCAAATCAAACTGTTTGAATTTGCGCTAAAATCAGGTCATATTGGAATCAATACTTCACATTTGTGTGGAAATTTGTGTTATTTTTTGTCTGCTTCTTATTATTCTTAGCTCACATATAATCACACGGGTTTTTTAATGTGCTTACACTATCCTTGCAGTCGTTTTTCATCGCACTTCTTGTAATATAGTTTTCGTTTTTTACAAAGGTTTAATAAGATAATTTTTATCCCTTTCTAATATTTCCGACGCTATTACTTTTAGATCATTTATCTAATTGTTGGTTTCGCTCATTAATACTGGTCAATCAACTCAATAATACCAAATCTCCATGGTTGTCAACAACGTGTTGTTGGCCTGCCACATTTTAATGCGATACCGATCCTCGGATCGCCATTATCATCTGCAGTCCACTGGTGGAAGCCTCCACTGCTGGAAGGATATGCCTCCTTTATCGGAGTCAAGGCCATAATTCCAAACTGTGTATACGTATTGGGGATACTAGAATACTATTTAGAAATTCGAGCTTCTGGGTAATCTTTTCTTTGGTGGAATCACGTCAGGATCGCGTCGTAGGTCGCCGTCTAGACGCCCGTCGATAAAAATACGTACGACGCGCGGTTAGCGTGGTTGTGATCGCTCGCATTCGATACGGGACAATTAGTGTCCTGGGAGACGGTTGCTTTTTAATCCCTTTGTTAACCGCGCGTCTATTGTAGGGTTGGAGGTGTTTCATGTCGAATTCGAATCATCGATTTAAGGTTTTTGTCAAGCTTAAATTGTCATTGTCACGCTCCCCCAGTTATTTCACTGTTCGTCTTTCTAATTCATTGTGGTGTTTGTTCTAATGGATAGAAACGTGAAACAATTCCATAAGTATATTAATTGTTAGGTGATATTTTTTTTTATAAAATAATAAACAATAATTTAACCTGCTCAATTTTTAGACGTAAGCAAAGTCTAAAGCGTAGTCTAACGATATTCCGCCCTCGAAAACATTTCTCTTATTGTTTTTTGTAGTGAGTAAATTAGTTGTGTTTGGAGGAGGAATAAAAATTGTATTTCTTGCATGACTTCAGCGGATCTAACAGAAGAACAACCAGAAGAAATTCCATGGTCGATACATACACATATATACATATACTCAGAAGTTAAGACTTACAGAAAGGTATAAATAATAATACGTTTTATAAATAAACATAATAGTTTATAAATGAACCAAATTGACATTGTAAATCTGGTAGTAATTCTTTTTCTCTGTGTTGTTTGTTACTTTTGTACTATAAAATTTCTGAAGCCGGTGTGATAATATTTTATATGGAAATCATTGGAACTGTGATAAAATTGTAAGCAATGTGAAAAAATTAAATTGAAGCATAATCGATTCGTAGGAAATGTAGATTTATTTTCTAGTTCTATTCTTCTAATTTGTTGATAAAATTCCACATCCAAACCTGTTGATGATTTCGAAAAAATTAGAGTTTCGTACTACCATAAATATAGTCAAACGTCTAATTAACGTAACGGCTTGTGAATTAATCACTCCACGCTTACAAGTTTAAGTTCAGGAGCGTACAATAATAATAAAATAAATTATCCATTAACAAATAATTCCATTGCTGGTAGTGTGGTTACAAGTGCGACTGTTGATCAAAGAGGGTTTGATTGTAGAATCAGGTTTTATTGGGTTTATTCAACTTGAAAGTAGTAGTAGTTCGGATCCTGGATTTGTGTCCGGTGTATCGCAAAAGGCTCACAACCTATTCCACCTTAGGACGCGGAACATAACAGATAAATCGTGGGAGTGTACCACATTCTTCTGCCCGTCTATTCAGGGACGAACATGCGTGATGTTCTGTTATAAGTTCCACTTCCTAGAGTACCGAGGAGTCGTTGCCAGCCCTATATTACGCATTCTGCGCTTGGCACCACGCCACGCGCCGTAGTACGCAGACGTAACGTCACGAATTCCTATAGTAGCTATGTGCGAAAAAAGACTGTTCTAGAAGCCCTTTGTAGCGCTTGTCTTAGCAGCGAAGAAAATTTATTTTTCAAATACGATCAACGCTAATAAGTGCCATTTACTCGTCATTTATTTTTTAATCCTAAAAATCTATTTAAAATTGTTAGCAAATTGCCGCATATTTTATGCAAGAATTTGATGGGATCAGGAAGGAAATTAGTAATGGTTGAAAGATAATAATTTTACTGGCTAATGGGGAGTCAGAACCCTTCGAAACCGGCGTGGGTGGATGAAGATTGATGAATGTAAGCAGCGTGTTAGGTCTGTAAGGATAAAGATACTCGGCAGCCGGTGCAATCTACCTATCCCGTAAAGGACCTGACATGAGAATGGAATAATTTTTTTTTTTAACTTCACGCCTAATAGTAAATGATAACAATAATAATTGCTAGCGAAGGTGGGTTACATATGATTCGCCAAATGAAGCAACGATTCAGTCTGTCGGTAAATTGTTATGATATCAATGACTAGGCCTTGCCAGAATGTGACTGATTGATAATCAATAGAGAATTTTACTTCTGAATTCAGTTGGGCGTAGTGTTTGAGACCAGCGAAATATACATGAATGGTCGTGAGGTCAAACATGCTCTGACCCGGCTGGGCTCGACAGTTTTCGATCTAACCTTGAGACAACGATAAGCTCCAGTTGCAGCAACATTGTATCTGACTGCGACACAACAATGGCGAACAATATTAGTCAACATACGTTAAATTTATTTTTTATTATGTTACATGTCAGGCCCAAAAGCCATTTACAGAATCACATATAATTATACAAATCGTAACGCGTTAGTAACGTAACTTCACGCCTGTAATCCCCGAAGAGGTAGGCAGAGGAATGCAGAACATTCCCGCATTTCACCGGTTACGTTTACATCCCACTACGGAATAGGTGGTGAGCCTATTGCCATGCCTCGGGCACATATCCAGACACCAACCCAATATTAGAATTTTAATTTAGATTTTCTAGAAAATTTGCTAGACAATTTCTATATTAGAAAAACTATTTTATAGTGATCGACTCGGGAATAGAACCCGGGAATCAAACCCGGGACCTCCCGATCGGCAGTCGCACTTGCAACCAACACGACTAACGAGGCAGTCAAAATATATGAGAATATTATTTAAATTAACAGTATAAACGCAAAGGTGGGTTGTAAATGAGGAGCAAAGCTGCGGCCGTGACCGAGGCCAAGACTCACCTATTTTGATCAAATGCGCCAGATACTGGCTGATCGCGAAGTCAGAAGTCTGTGAAAGCGGCGAGCATGTATGAAGAGAGTTATGAATATGGAGGAGGCGCGGCAGGTCTGTAAGGATAAAGATATTTGGCACTCAGTGCTCTCTGCCTACCCCGTATCGGACCTGGCGTAATGATATTTCCTTCTTTAAAAGTCATTAATGTAAAATGAGGCATTCGTGACAGATTTTAGTGACATGATATGTGCAATTTTAAAATTATGATTTTTATTTTTCACCGGTGGACACTGGTCTTCTCTCAGGATGACATGGTAAATTTTGAAGCGCATCGAAAAATATCCGTTTCATTTCGTCCGGTAATTTAATTGAATTCATTATAATCCACGACACTTCGCGAATCGGACAGTTAATTTGAAGTCGAAAATTAATTTAGCCGTATATACCGGTATTTGATAGTAATCCAGTCAGCGTTGTCGTCGTCTCGCCAGATAAGGTACGGTATTGCAGGATATGTCACCACTGGAACTGTGTGCGTTGCTAACTTTGAGAATTAACGTATTCTTCAAGCACATTATTCATGTAGCTGTCTTCGAAATCGGTATGAGTGTGTAAGGTAAGGTTGGTAAATATAGTGTTGATTAGCACTTGTGCTCTATGTGTGCCTCGTATGGGAAATGCCGTGATAGTATGATATAAACATTTTTATTCTAGTCATTATTGACTAAGTAGGTTTCAGATGATGGGGTCAGTCTCCGAAATCGGCGTAAGTGTATCAAGAGAATGATGAATGAAGCTCGTCAGGTCCTTAAGAATAGAGACGGTTGGTTCTCAGTGCTGTCTGTCTACCCCTTGAGGACGTGACAGTTTTCTTTCTACTTTTTCGACAGCCAATTCTTGTAGTTCGTTTTCATTCCGGCCATTTTTATCATAATCACGCTCCACGGACTCCGAAGACATTTCTATTGATTCGTACCCTTTCACAATTTGTTTAATTCACGTCAATCACAAGTTTCATGAAATGATTTCCTTCTTGTTTTGAAAAACTCCTTGAAGTCCCTGCAAATCTTTAGCCGTCTTCATTAATCTTTTCTTTCGTTCGTGTTGCTTTTAAATATCGAGATAATCTCAAGTTCGGATTATACGTGGTGCAATTTTACAGAAACACAATACTTCGCTTTGTCTGTCCGTTGCGACACTATGGCCGCATTGTTGTGTGCTTAATAATGATTAGATCGAGGCGTGCGGCTTGCGTCACCGACGCGCGGCTCGTGCGTCTCTGAATGTTATATCATATCAATTTCCAAACGATGGTAAATAATTGTTGACTGCATCGTTTGTCGAGTTTACAAGCGCGAGTGCTGCGCGAGTTCCTTGATGCGATTTCCGGATTGGCTACTATTAAGTTCTAACTGGAAGTTCTTAGTTTTAGCGCAGATTTTAAGTTCGGTGTATGGTATGAGTCTCACCTTTTAGGCCCGGTGTCGCCTAGGTCGCGTTACATTGTTGACACGAGTATCAGAATAGAGAATGTTAGTATATTGATGCTGCTCAGTACATGTTTTCATGATTGCTCAACAACAGTACTTTCACGGTAGAAACGTAACTTCGCGTCTGTAATCCCCGACGAGGTAGGCAGAGAAATGCAGAACACTCCCACGTTTAACCGGTTAGGTTTACGTCCCATTATGGAATAGGTGGTGAGCCTATTGCCAAATATCAGGCACATATCCAGACCCCGAACCGCTACTAGAAAATCTAAATTAGTAAATTCTGTAGTGTTCGATCCGGGATTCGAACCCGGGACCTCCCAATCGGCAGTCGCACTTGCAACCAAGACGACTAACGAGGCAGCAATTCATGGTATTCATGGTAGAAATTGTTATAACCAGGTAAAATAGTATATCTCTATAAATCTCTAGTTTGTGTTACTGTTACACTACAGACTAGTGTACCTGATAGACAGTATTAATTTAAACAAGGAATGGTCAATTACATTTATTTTTAACACGTTTCACATTTAGGTATATA
Source organism: Mysoria sejanus stolli (assembly GCA_018245835.1). Lineage (NCBI taxonomy): Eukaryota > Metazoa > Arthropoda > Insecta > Lepidoptera > Hesperiidae > Mysarbia > Mysarbia sejanus. The sequence continues at coordinate 4,351 of DWEJ01000125.1, read as the reverse complement.
AATTTAAGCCTTATAACGTCTATATAAAAAATAACCCCTATGGCAATTTTCATATAACCCTAAACGGAATTTGTTCAAAGGCTGTACAAATTTCTTCCAACGTATTAATACATCGATTTAAACTCGACTCGTTTAAACGTCGTCTAATCCTGTTTCAATTTCCAACAATTAATTGCCTCCTATTTCCCAAGGCACAGACAACCTTTTTCGGTTTAATTCGTGATTTTCGTTTGTACTTAATAATATATTCCATATGTAATGTAGACATTATGTACACGGTTTATTTTTATTAAGTTCATTTTAAAATTACCTTGTTAATGATAAAAATATGAAAGCAGTCCTAACGTAAAACGAAAAGCGGATCGCACGGCCATTTTGTTTTTTTTTTGCGTATTTTCTGTTAAAACAATTTTGCTTTGTATGTTTTGTTATTGTAAAGTTACTTTTAAAGTTTATTTTAAGGATTTAGCCCCGTATTGCATGGCATTATGTTTTTATTTGTTAACCACATATATTTAACCACATATGTTTAGTTTGGCAGACGGAGCAATTGCTTTGTAAGGGAATGGACGACTGAAAATTATTACTAGTAGCCTAGAAATTTTATACGTACAAGTATTTACTTTACTTGTTTTCTTAGACCATAGTATACTATAATCCCGTATACTATTCTACATAGTATAATAATCTACACTTCGCTTCCTTTAAATTGGCGCCAAGTTAACTCCATACCTTGTAACGGACATATACAAGTGTGCTTTCTTTTTTTATTTTTATAAGTAGCCACTGCTTGTTTTATTAGTATGCATGTACTTAATACGGTCATGTAATATTAGCTTTATATTAGTTTTAGATTAGGTATAAGATTAAAACAGGCTGGGCCTATATGATGTATTTTTATATTTTTACAGTCTAAGTCTACAAAACCAACGTGCGTATATGATGGAACTATTGTGTGTAGCAGAAGCTCATAAAGTCTGTACATATATTTGGTGTTCAGTACGGTCTGTCTACCACTTTAGGGACTCGACTCTAGGTTTAGTAGTGATATTTATTATCCGGAATAAAAAAATCTAAAATTATCAAATGGATCATTCGTAAAATGTCATCGAAATGGTTTGACACTGGAATGTTCCAGAATTTTCTTAGAGAACATTGGTTATGTTTTTCGATCCTTTGGTATTTCCAACGACATGTCTATGGTAGTTCATGACGTAACTGCTGTCGGTTACGTTATTTTCCAGCGTGTTTCTCATAGTTCAAGGTGGTGTATAATTTTACACCATCGGTGATCTATGTAACACTATCGCTCCTAAGTGTTTCTATGGCAATATTTACATAAAAACACGCAACTAGGCGCCAGTAACATGTGTCACGCGAGTTTATCTGGACCACCCCTGCTAGAGTTTCAACTGGTTTTAATTGTTATTATGTTATCATGCTAGAATCATTAGAAACGTGACGGATATTTTTCATATACATAACCTTTCAGTATCATATTCTGGATTGAAACGTTATTTAATAGGTTGATTGCGTTTTTGGCTGTGTTGATTTCAAGCACGGCTGTCTTTCGAGAGGTCCTGGGATCGTATTCCGCGTTGGATTGGATTTTTCTAAGTTAGATTTTCTAGTATTGGCTCGGAGTCTGGATATGTGCCCGGTGCATGCTAATAGACTCATCATCTATTCTGTAGTGGGACGTAAACGTAACTAGTGAATAAGTCTTTTATTTCTATATCTGTTCAAAAAGTTCTATTGCGCTTTGACTGTGAGAGTAAAAATATATACCGACGTTATAAATGTTTATTTCCTAGGAAAGGACTGAAAATGAAGCTCACGCAAGATTTTAAAACAATGAAAATGGTATCGACCATAAATTATCTTTAAAACTAATTAATTCAGTTACATAAATTAGATAATCCATAATCATGTTACATTTTGTTACGTGTAACAAAAAAAATGTATTCCATCAGGAGCGTAGCGTGTTCCATTTAACTATAATAAAGTTAAACCTCAAGCACACAACAAATTGTTTCACAGTCACAAATCAAATTTCGATTCGTTGTATGCACACGCTGTTCGGACGTCGCACGGAAATTGTATTGAATATCAATTTTCGGTTAAAAAGCATCTGCTAAAATTGAACTCGGTCACAAATATGGCAAAACGCTACAAGTTCCAGTTGCGACGGCGTCAAAATGTTTGATTGATGAACTTATTTTACGGTTTGTATTTGAAATTTTTTTTTTCATGTAAGATAAACTTAATCGAAATATTATGTTTACAGCAATACGATTATTTACGTAATCTAACAAGAAACATGTACATATCACAATATTAGTACAATGGGTATTCCAACGTCAATAGATATATAGTCCATAATAAAGATCATTCACACCTTAAAGAACGGTGGGCCCAAGGCACCACCCTGACGCACTCCTCTCGCCGACTGTCTCAGCTCGTTTTCCACATGACTTCCTGACGAATTAATCGCACCAACGATTCGGTCGTTGCGTGACCGATCTATCGGGTTACATTGGTAATACGAGATGGCCGAGCCATATTTACACGAACATGAAGGGTGAACAGTGCGTAAGGAGTGGAACAGAGAGAAGCGTTCGACAGCGCGTCTAACGTTTAAAACGACACAAAAAAGAAAAACCTTACATGTTAATGTCGTGGTTACCTATTAATACAGTGTATCCGTTCCTTACGATACCAAATTGAATACGGTTCAAATTCAAATATAAGTTTGTCTAATAACAATAATAATGCATAGAAGTAGCAATCTTTTATTTAGCATTTGTGGCAATTAAAAATCGTTCATATATGTATTGTTATTTTAATCAATAGATATTTAGACTTAACTTCAGACATTATTGAATTTTGAAAAATTCATAGTTTATATGTACATATATAACATCAAGCCTGTAATCCCCGAAGGTAGTATTTTTGTCATAAAAATTTACATCACTTTCTAACGATAACGAAGGGTAAATTCTGTGGCACCATTATTTCTATTTAATGAATTATTTAGTTACTCTGTATTAATGGTATTTCATTGGCTTTGAACTTCACTTCACTGTCTATAACAAGCGCTCGTTGATAGATTTTGAGTTTGTGTATCTGTCGTTCAACAGAACAATGGTTTCTTATGACTTTTGGATGTTACTCGTATATTCATTTCGGGGTTACAGTGGAAGAAATATGGTAACGGTTGTTGGACACTCAAAAGACCAACACAAATTTGTTGTTTACGTAAAAGCGTATCGCGGAACGATTAACCGGCAGCGCTTTGGCATCCATTTGCAAAATTTTTCATTTAAATAGGTACATTGGTAGGTTCGCTTTGTGTATTATTGTTTCACTATACAGGAGTGAACGAAATAACTTTTATATATTTGAAAAAAGAATATTTGGAAGAATAATTACTAATTGGCTCCTAAATAACTGTTTATATGATACGAAGAATGTTATTGCGAGAAACGAATATTAGATCCGCAGAGGACAGGACCTATACTCCCACGTTTGCTCATTTAAGCTTACGTGTTTCACTATGGAATAGAGAATAGGAATAGATATTCTAATAAATAATAATATTCTTTTGAATAAGAAGTATAGCCATACAATTCAGACTTCTAGAAATTTTTATAGGAAAACCCGATAAAAATCAAATATAGTACCCGAGAAGAGGTTTGAACCCAAGACCTCCTGACCAGCCACGTTATCAATTAATCCACCAACGAGACGGTCTATTATGTTTTAAAAGTAATGCGACTCTACTGCATAACTCTATCTTATTCACAACTTTGAAAGACCAAAACTATTACCACCGATCTGTCCCAACGCAGCATATTACACTCATTTCTATCGCTTTACAGATTGATCAATATTGCGCTTGAATATTTATCGCCGCTCCAAACGTTGTCGCTTACCGCCGACGCTGGAACGCAGTCCAAGACGATGTTACGATACTCCCGAAACGAGAAATAGGTTAACTGAGCAATGTTTACACGTAATATTAATAAATAATAATAGGACAAGTGGAGCCGTGGGCGTTATTCAGATGGGAAATTCTGGATATCATTAACGTTGGCAGCGATATTGTAACACATTTAGACGATTGAACTGGTTATCATATTTATTGCAAAGGTCGCCGCTGCCTGCGGCTTTGAGCGCCTTAGATTTTTTTTGTTTTTTCGCGCTATTTGAGCGAAAATGTCAAATAACTTATTATGTAGAGCAAGGATGTTATGGATATGAAATTTCGGATTAGGATTGGATACGGATATAAGAATAATTATAATATCGGATTCGGATACGGATATGAAATTATTTCGGATTATCCGAT
>DWEJ01000124.1:0-20895 GCA_018245835.1 Mysoria sejanus stolli | reverse complement strand
GTAACCGGTGAAACGTGGAAATGTTCTGCATTCCTCTGCCTACCTCTTCGGGGATTACAGGCGTGAAGTTACGTTTAACTCGGCGTGTGGCAATGGCAACAGACTCACCACCTATTCCATAGTATGACGTAAACGTAACTGGTAAAACGTGGGAGCGTACCACAATCCTCTGTCTACCTATTCATAACAGCTTCTCTATAAACGTCCATTTAATGATTATTACCCGCCATTACTCCAATGTTCTTGACAATTAGTAATATAAGTCTAAGTGCTTTAAAAGTCTTGTAGTTGATTGATGGCTATATTGAGCGATTAAATTCGTAACAGTCTTGACGGTCAAGTTAGCTGTTTAATGCTTTATTGGTGGTAAAATTGGCAAATAAGATCGTCTTAAAACAGCATTACCGGGGATTGCTAATAGCTCAATGTGATTTTAAATAAATGAGGCTGGACATTAAAAGAATGATCACGTTAGTTTTCATAGTGGCCACAAATATATATTATCAAAGAAAAAGGACATTTGAGTTGCTCTATTGCCTCGTTGATCGTGTTGGTTGCAAGCGCGACTAAGTATTGAGATATCCTGGGTTCAAATATTGTGTTCAAATTCACTGGGTTCAAATTTATACTTCAGATTTTCTAGTGGTAGCTCTGAGTCTGGATAAGAGCCTGGTGTAGGACAACAGGCTCACCCATCTATTTCTTTGAGGGACGTAACCCTAACTGGTGGTGGAATATACTAAAATACACTTTTGTCTACCTTTTTAGGGATAGGCGGGATGTTACATTTGAGTGATTCTATTTAAACCATAACCAGATTTACTCAAGATAACAGTTCAGAAGTATTAATAAAATTGAATACGAATTATATCATATACGAGTAAATAATTCTACTATTCAATCACAAATCAACAGCCCTTTCTTAAAAAAAGGTACCTAGTAGTCTAGTAGACTAAAATAAAATCTTCATACACGCGGAAATATTTCCACATACAAGACAAAGCTGTCACCATTTTTAAAATAACGCCGGAATCCTACAGATCGTAAGCTCTCCTGTTTTGAGATCCCGCGATAAATTGCGCCGTCAACTAATCAGGATTTTCTAGAATAGACAGGACTTACGTTTGAGGTAATGAGGTTTTTTTTTTTACGCCTGTAATCCCCAAAGAGGTATGCAGACAAATAATATCAATATACTTAATCATCCTTTTTAGTTCCAGGTAATTTGCATAACACAATATTGATAAATTCCTTTGTCTAGTCTGAAACTGTGCCCGGAGGAGGGCAATAGGCTCACCATCTATTCCATAGTGGGGTGTAAACGTAACTCGTGAAACGTGGGAGTGTACTACACTCCTCTGTCTACCTCTGCTGGGCTTACAGGCGTGATGTTACGTTATTATTATACCGTAACGTCGGCTATTTTACGGGAAAGGTAGAAAGCACCAATTGCCAAACATTTTTATTTGTGTCATCCGCGTCATCACTTGATATTCTTCAACATATATCAGTCACTTCATACATTTACCGATTTTGAATATATGGGATATTTTGCATGATACAATATTATGTAGATATTATAGTTTCTTGTGTTAACCATTTAGCATCATATGAAGTTTGTATATGCTCGAGATTTAAATATAGATTGTTAACAGTATTAATTTGGTTCTATAAAGTTTCATAGAGCATCGGGAGTCAAGAGGCGCTTATTGCTGTTTTAATTTTTTTTCAAAGTTGTGTTAGGTATATCTGTTTGTAAAAGGTATAAATAGTTTTAAACTACTATTTATAAAATTCCGGTAATTGTAATATTTTTATTCGATATGAAATAGGATAGAGTGCATATTAAATAAACAAAATTTTCCCAAAATCATAAATATAAAACTATTGATATAAACTAATCGGCTTCATTCTTTCATGTTACATTTATAATGAGATAATTATATAATTTAAGCATAATAAACATTTTTATTATTACATTTATAATTGTTAAGGGGCGGTCACTGTAACGGAAGAATATAGTCAGAAAAATATACGTAATATCAAGCCTGTAATCCTCGAAGAGGTAGGCAGAGGACACTCCCACGTTTCATCAGTTATGCCCCACTACGGAATAGGTAGTGACCTAATAGGTAATAGGTGATTGTCATGTATCAGGCACATCTCCAGACTCCGAATCACTACTACATAGAACCCCAGGACCTACAGATCCGTAGTCGTACTTGCAATCAAGATGACTAACGAGACAGAAATGTAAAATGTGTCAGAATAAAATGTATTTGTGTGTGTGTATGTCAAAAATGTATCAGAATGGTAAAGATCTGTACATAATAGATAGGCTGTAGGCAAACATACCACTCGATTGTATTTCTATGAATATTTTACTTATAATAATAAGGCTGCATAATATATCTACATTTACAATTGTAATTCAGGATCAAAGAGCCAAAGATGAGGTTATTTCGAATAAATGTGCGATTCTAACCAAACCGAAAAAATAACGGATTTGTATAATATATTAAGTTGCTTTTACGAAAGCATATTATTCCAGGATCTGTTTCGTATTGGAATGGAATACTTTCCTAATGCAATGTAACTAAATTTATGTATCACTCTAATTTAGACTCAATGTTAATGACTATAAGACACAGAATCGCGAACGTTGGCTTGTTTCAGCTTAGTGCTATCATTCAATAGTTCGGCGCCCGAGAGATTCGTGTACACGAGAAAGTAATGGAAGTACGAAATGAAAAAATAACAGACGTAATTGACGTAACGTAATTAGAAGTAGACAGAAGTTAAATACGGGGTCACATCTATTTATCTACATATGTGTGCTAAAGGAGTTATATAAATAACTGCTGCGACACATCTCGTACTAACACAATACTCAATTTACCATTTTGTTAGATCCTCTAGTCTTGTCCATTATCGTAATAACAAGTGTTCCTATAATGTTATATATTATTGGATACGATTTGGAACGTTTCAGTGCTGCTAAGTACACGTTTGGAATATTTTTTTATTATTAATACAATATCTGTAAAGCCTTGTAAGAAGCAGGCTTTATAAAATTGTCACAGCAATTTATATAATTTTTTATCTATGATAATCTTGAAGCGTGTTCAAGTTTTTCAATATAATTTCGGTTAGTTCGAGGTTTAGTATATGAGTCATTAAAATAGATTCATATCATATTTTATTGTGTATCTTTTTTTCCTTTTCTGTTCGTGATCTGTAATAACTGTCTCCAAACAGAAAAAAGGCTCGAATATTACAAAGGAAAGCCCCTGGATACGGAGGGTTTAGGACCGGCGTGGACAGCGATTAATATGGAAGACATAATCACAGTGTCTAGGTACTAGACTTGTATAACAAATGGTAATAAGTGGATATAGACGTTACCAGAATATTTTGTTCCGATAAAGTTCCGATCAATATAGATTAATTTCTAATTACTGACTCCGCTTGATTGCTTTCTTTGTAGTATTGATTGAGAGGGCGACTGCTGATCGAGAGATCCCAGGTTCGAATCCCGGATCGGTCACTATTGGATTTTCTTAACTTCCACTTTCCTAGTCAGTACTAGAAACTCCATACAACGGGACGTAAACGTAACTAGTGAAACGTGAGAGTATAATACTTTCCTCTGCCTACCTCTTCCGGAGATTACGGGCGAGATGTTACATGTAACGTTATTTATCATCACGTATTCATAATCACCCTGCAAATTATCGTACACACCTTTTAATTATATTTTGATAGTCATTTTATGTTGCAGCAATGAAAGCATGCATATTTTTTTCCACAGTATTGATCTATACAGTTCATACATTAACCCATTTACTGCTAGAGCGATGATATAAACCAATAACATAACGGGGTAAATACGATCCGCAGGGAATCTCTCCGACCGTTATACGGCTATAATAGAATCAGGTATTATGTTATCGGACACAATCTATGTGTACATTCCGACATGCTAATTTTTAACGATAATATTCTGTTATACAATTCCATGCCCATGTCTTTTATTAGACTATTTTGATCAAAATAAAAAATAAATCACCCTGCAATTGTTTTTCTATTATCTGATACGTTATATTGGACGTGATTGAAATAAATTATATAACATATAACAGTGTTAGTATATAACATATAACAATTATATAACAGTGTTAGTAATTAGGAGGTCACTCGCCATTAGGATTACGAATTTATGATTTAGGACTTAAGGAGGACTTAACATGTCGCGAAGAATTTATGGCTTATTAAATCGACTTGGAGATTCATATTCTAACCCAGACAGTATCAAAGAATTTTGTAAATCTGAAGCTCTGTCATCATCATCAGCCTATCTCCGTCCACTAGTGGACATAAGACTTCAATACCATGCCACTTACTTAACAGATTAATAGAATAATTTAAAGAACAAAAAGAAAACATTATACGAATATATAGGAAATATACAATATATACAAAATATACACGAATAGCATCTGAAAGAGAAAAGTAATATAACAGAACTTGATCCATTTACTGTAAGGCTATTAACTCGATACTAGAACTGAGAAATTGCGATCCCCAAGGAAACTCCCAAAAGATGGTTCGCTCTCTAAATACCTAGTACGTTCGTATTCGCCTGAAATGGAATACAGAATATCCGTTCTTTGTTCCTCTATGTATTTGCATACACTTTGAAGGAGAACAGAGAGAGAGAAATTCACACAAGACACAATCAAGTCTATTGATAGAAGACTTAATCTCACTTAGTTCTTACTATTCAAATATTCTATTACCAGTGACTCGGGTTGACTGGCTCGTTGGTCGTGTTTGTTGCAAGCGCAGCTGCTAATCGATCGAAGTCCTGGATAAAATCCCGGGTCAGGCGCTATTGTATTTTTCTAAGATTTTCTATTAGTGGCTCGGTATTCTACATTTGTGTCCAGTATATGCCAATAGGCTCACCACCTATTCCATAGTGAAACGTAAACCTTACTGATTTTTTTTCTATAGCAACTGTATTCATCTGTTTGTCATTAATGATCTTACCTGTACAATCTGTCATTAATGATCTTATCCTTCAACAGTTGACCAAGGACCTCTTTTCAGGTTGACAAGGGTCAAAAAGACTACCATGTTTATATGAATATGTATATTTATCTTATATAATATGTATAGGCATATTTCATATTTTCCTTCAACTTCAACACTATGTCATAGGCAACGAAGCCGTATCAATGAAAAGGACTATTTGCTTCCAAGTAGCTAAAGTCCGGGTGCTACAAATAAACGAGTTATGTTTCATTATATAATGAATTTAGTAATGATAATTCTCTACGGTCCAATTAAGTAAACAAACGAGCGTAATGCCAGCACTAAGCGCACGACGGGACCGACGAAAACATTAATTAGTCTAAGTTTAAGTGCAGTTACTAATTACAAACTCAGCGTGCGACGCTGTTTGGAGCGGACATGTGAAATGTGAATCTACATTGAGGAACTGTTGAAGGATAACATTTTTAATACGATATGACATAGAATAAAATAGCTTTAATACGATCTATGAGTATACCATTGATATCAGAAGTTGATATAAGATTATGTATTTATACGATATATTAAATAATGTGAAAATTTAATATTTTAATACAGTCGTACATGTAGCATAGGACACAGAGGAAGATTTAACATTGTACATAAAAATAATTATACATATAAAAAATAATACTTAAATTGATGATTATACTTACTTGATGCAAAATATTTTCTTTCAATACATATATACACAATTTTTTTAACAATGACACTTTGAAGAAGGTACGGGACGAAAACGTATGTTAGAATTTAGATACTTTTAATTGTAGAGTTGTATAAAATCTATATTAAACTAATCAAAGAATATGAAATATACTTAAATAAAACACTTTATAATAACATCTTTTATCCTTACCTTATTTATATAAACACAGAAATAACATAGAAAAATGGGCATGAACAATTGTATAACGGAGCATTTATCCAGATTAAAATAGCTTCAATACGTAGATAATTTTTTTTTATAAAATACAATAATTGATTTATCGGATAGATTCAGTATAGATTTACGGAGTAGATGAAGCACTCACATCTGACCAACAGTGAGACAGGGTTGCTGGTGCCTTTGCCCTCGCTGTTGGCGGCCATGCACGTGTAGTCTCCAGCGGCGGCCCGCGTCACGCTCTGCAGCACCAGACTCTGCGCGCTGAGGATCACGCCGGCCGCTTCGTTGTGGAACATCTCAGAGTTCTGGTATACAAACCAATTAAATGTATTAATTGAATATCTGTTACATACTTAATTCTGATTACCTCTGCCTACCTCTTAGGGGATTACAGGCGTGAAGTTGCGTTTTCTTATAACTAGACTAATATTCCTTTATTTCTTTTTATTACATCCATCCATCCATTTAGTTCTTTTTATTACACACGAGTGACAACGTAATGATTCTAATATAATCTTTTCACTTGCCTCAAAGTTTTATATGTGGATCTGTATATGAGTTATATGTAAGTGTGTATAAGTTATTATTACATTTTTCTTGTTTAATTGTACAAGCTTGTATACCACTACCTACACATGAATACATCTTAACTAGTCACAGTTCTACCGGGAGAGATTATTATAAATATAAGGATGACCTTAGTGCATCTATGTCTCTTCCGTATGGTAGGTCATTCTGCCTTATATCGCTGTATGGATATCATTAAGCAAATGATATTTTTATTGTAGGTATTAGAAGTCAATTTATTTTATAATGAATAAAATTTAGAATCTAGAATATGGTATAAATTTATTTCAAATGCTCCATTTGTTCAGATACTGCAGACTCTAAGCGATTCCAGTTATAGGATGCACCGACATTTGCTTTATAAGATTTGTATGTAAAAATGACGACTCACTAAATGAGCAATATTGAGTTTAATAAACCACTTAATAAATCGACAATTATAATTATATAATTAATTATAATCGTGAAAAATCCAAGTACATAGATGATAATAATAATAATATGATTGAATCGATTGTCAATAAGAAATTAAAGAATAGTAATAATAATCGGAACTGTGAACAAGATACAGAGAATATAAGTTTGAAAGTGGCTTACATCATGAAACCACACAAGGCGGTGTGTCCTAGGGTTGGCTTTCACCGTGCACTCAAAGTAAACATCGTCGCCCTCCTTTATTTCGTCGGGGTTTAGGTTCGAACCCATCTTTAGATCAACGATCGGGACGTCTGAAACAAAAAATATACTGTTAAAATCAAAATTGTCAATTAAAATGTCGAGTGTCGAGAGAACTTGGTGACAATGTTAAGTTGAAACTGCTGCAGAAACGTAAATTGCTTTATAAAAAACGGGAGCATACTTGTGTAATTGTTATTTCTTTTTTCGAAATTGTATTAAACAAGAAGAAAACTATGGAGACGAGCATGGTACAGAAAAGTCTAGTCTCTTGTTGAGAGAAGGTTGTAATTAAAAATCCAATTTTCTCGCCGCCCCTCATGTTAATAATATATCTTATTAACCTCTCGTTTTGGGGTCAGAAAGAAGCCTATTCAAATTCTGTCCCACATAGATTCACGAGAAATCCCTCGTAATTAACTGCTCGACGAAATATTTTTTTTTTTATTTCACCGTCTTTAATTATCACAAATTTCTAACTGGAAAGATTAAATTGTTTACAAATGACCTGTCATATAGCAGTAGACAAGCGGCAGTTTATCAAAGTGTCGTTTGCGATAAATTGACACGTAAGTATGTATGTATTGAGTTGATTTTCATGTTAGCAGTAATCGTATTGAACATGAGTATTTTCCATCTAAACATGAAAATAAAATGCTTTTCAGTAAGCTTTAATGATTGCTTAAGCGTGACATCACGCCTGTAATCCCCGAAGAGGTAGGCAGACGAATGTAGTACATAGATGGTGAGTGTGTTGCCATACACCGGGCACATATCCAGACTCCGGGCCATAACCGGAAAATTTAGTTGTAAAATAAACCAATAGGGCCAGACCAGAAACGAGGCAGTCTGATTTAATGAATAGAAGTTTTGATTTAGTTTTTTTTTTATTTAGATCCAGCAGATTGCTTAACGTAATAGGCGGCATATATGCAATTAGTCCCTATTTCGTACATGATTTAATTGTTATTAAATAATGGGTAAAACATTATTACATAAACAAATGCATTAATAAAAGAAATAAATAAAACAGAATAATAAAATAACTATAAACGATAGCATGTAACTGAACAGATGCGACAAACAGAAATAAGAAAAAAAATAAAATACAAGTATATATTGTTCAGAAAGATATATATAAGTTCAGATAGAAAGATATATTGTTCAGATTGTTTGTTTAATTATAGCGATAAATTTTACTCGCTTTCAGATAACAGTAAGACACATGACTTGGAAGTCTTCTAAATATTTCTCATTAATAGAAAGTATCGCTACCTTTTATGAGCCTTAATTAAATGATACTGTTTTATTCTTTGAGCTTTAAAAGAGAGTATATTTTTACCGTAAAGGGAATAGTATATGGCTTTACGGCCCATGGAGCCACGAAGCAGCTGTGATTGAATTTGTACATCGAATTTTCGTAGATTTTTATATATAAAATATTTATTAATTTTATTCAGTAAATTATTCAGATAATTCTTTAAAATTACAAAGATTTCATAACTTTTTGTCATGTGTATAACAAACAAAATTCCGTTGAATAAAATAGCTAAAGCTACAGGCCACTAAAGCTAACACAAATAACTTGCTCTGTAGTGAATGATAGAAAAAATTATCGATGGAATTTTACACAATAGATCCGATTATATTATTAAAAATATTGTATTACATGTATGTATATATAGTAATTGATTATATAGTCTTCTCCCTGAGTTGTTATTCTCTACCTGCTCTTCTTCAAGGAAGAGAAAAGCAGAGATTTAGATTGGCCATATAAGTATCTTGGACATCAAAAGAACACCCAACAACCCTTCAACTTTTCCTTGACGGCATTGAAAGTATTATATTCCGAGGCTCTAACCTCCAAAGCTTTAAGCATTTCCTAATGAATTTACCTCTATTTATTACGTAATATGTTTATTATACTTATACTTGTATTTTATGTTTTGTCAATACTATAATGAAAATACCGTTATTGGAAATTCAAAGAAACCAAAGAGTCGGTTAAGAAACATTTCGGAGGTGCTCCATTTTAAACAAAAGCTATTTTAAATGTCAGGGCGACTGATGCGAAAATATGCTATGGAATTTCATTAAAATTGATCAGGCAGGGTAAACTTGAGATGCCGTTACTCTTATTAATATCTCGGAACTTCGGGATTGGCTTACTGGGTTAACGAGTTTGTCCTTCAGTGTGCCTTGCGTTCGGAATGGAATTTTAATCAGTCTTATCCATTACACCGCTCACGGTGGAAGGAATTCGGCAAAAATTTACTCCGAGCCGTTCGTGATATGACATTCTTATTGAATTTCATTTCAAATTACTCCCATGTGCTACTTATCTATTATAAAATGTATAGGAAAGAACTTCACACACAACTTCACAACGGTCATCTGATAACAATCTGGGCAGAGCCTATGCTATTTTAATCACATCTAGTACATTAATGTTATTTGTTAATGTAGCTTTATCATCATCATCACCAGACTTTGGAGGTCCACTGCTGAACATGAACTCCAATAATCAGCGCCAATCGAACAGATCACTTCATCTCAGCGACAGCGGATACAAAACTGAAAGAACGTACCACTTATGCGTTTTCATTTTATACATTACACATTGCATGTATGTAATTAATACATACATGCAATGGGTAATGCATGAGTATGTATTCGTGCATGACACAATTTTACAATTACCTATGTGATATATGCAATATGCAGGATCGATCATTATTTCGAAGCGAATCCTTAGTTGGATGGATTTGATAGCTTTGTTTTGTTTTTGGAACATGACTTGAGATTGTTTAATATATAAAATAACTCTTATTTGTATCGTAAACATAGAAAAATTTTCATCTGTTTTTCTGTTAGGTGCCAAATATAATAGAGCTGAACCGATTATGTCGACTGAAAAACAAATATCTGGAACTCCCTCAAAATAAGCAAAATACGTAGTGCTATTTTTAACGCAATTCTTAAAACATTAGGGATTAAATGTAGTAAAGGGCTTCTTTGAATTTTATGATTAAAATAGCTATGGATTACGATTACGAAACAAAGATTATGTAAAAATATTAGTAAAGACGTTCAATTCAGGCTGTAAACATGTTTGTTACATCTTGTTACGTCTATCAAAGCTAACGGTCAAATTCCCATCGGGAAAATATTCCTGTCCGTGGCAAAAGCATAATGTTCTGGGTTTCGACGTTAAAACGTATTTCTATAAGTATTTGTATAAGTGTGTATTTATTCATATTATATTATGTGTAATCTAATTAATAACTAGCAATCTGGTTGGTAAAGTACAGGTTTTGACTAGTTTGAGATCAGATGGCCGAGTGTGAAGATCTCCCAAGATAAAAAAAACATTTACATTTTCGATACATTATGACTAATACTTCAATGTTTAGTACACATATAGCACAATACAACATTCAAATCCTTAAATCGTTTCTTAAACTTTTCATGTTCAGGATTTCCACTCGTCTATACAGTAACTTTACTTCCCAACTTTTCTCTAGCTATCTAATAACACAATCATATTGTTGATTAGTGATATAAAATTCGACCTTTCACTCTGGTAGCTCGGTCCAAAGCTCAACTCAAATCTCTTTACTAAAACGTGCGTTTTAGTTTTAAATATCCCTTGCTATAACGGTGAAGGAAAACATCGTGAAGAAACTTGCACACCTTAGAATTCTCAAAAAAAATTTTTCTCTAAGGCGTGTGAAGTCTGCTAACACGAACATGGCCAACGTGGCAGACTGTCGCCTTAACTCTCTCACTCTGACAGGAGACTCATATTCCAACAGTAGAACAATAATAGGGTTGGAGAAAATATTGTTGTTTCAAATAACATTAATAATTATCCTATTGAACACCTATAGAATATTTTTAATCTTGAATCAAATTGTTTTGAGTCTATTATGATCGCCTAGTCTTTTCTAGCCACGGTAGGACACGTATCTACTCTCAGGATGAGAAAGGCTATGACGATTGGTTGTGCCGGCCGCACGCGGAAAGGTAGTCTTCACTGAGAAAAAGTTTATGAGGACTCTAAGACGTATAGGTATACATCGTTTACGTCAACAGCTAGTGATAATTAAGCTTAAAGGCGTGCACAATTTTGCAAAGGAGCAGGATTGGAATTAAAATGGACGGTGTGAAAAAATGCTGTTAAAACTACTAAAACATAACTCATTTTAACTATTGTTACTAAAGATACATAAATACTCATATAATCTAAAATGAATATATTATTATCTGGCTGCCTCTTTGGTCGTGTTGATTGCAAGCACGACTGCCAATCTGGAGGTCCTAGGTTCAAAACCCCGGTCGGGTTCTGTTTAATTTTTTTAATTTAGATTTTTGATAGTCGCTCGGAGTCTGAAATTGTGCCACCACCTATTCAACAGTGTGACGTAAACGTAACTGATGTAGGAATGTACTACATTCATCTGCCTAACTCTTCAGGGATACCAGACGTGATGTTGATTTTTTTATTACTACATCATTGCGCCAAGTCCTATAAAAGGTAGGCGGAGAGAATTAAAATTGAGTCCATAGAGTGGATGCCTAAGGGCAATCTAAATCTGATCTAAATCAAACTTAAACTTAATCCGAATGACATACAATCAAAGCCTCGCCCAGTAGCGGAGATCCGTGCGCAGCAGTAATAAAATTACTTCACCGAATTCTAATTAAATTTTATTCAAGTAACGACTCCAAGTTCGAGATTAGCTAAGCAGGTTACGACAGCGTCGTTCCTTCAACATTCGCGCTTGTCATTCGCAGGAATTTGAGTCGTCCCGCGGGTGAGCAGGAATTTAAAACTTTTAGCCAATATTTTGTTTAACAGCTTTTCGCTTTCACTTTTACTAGTTAAATCGATGCCAAAAGTTTTGTCTTAAGATAGATAGATAGAAGATATATTGTTAAGCTGTGTCGCCATCGTGATGACTTTCCTATAGCAATCACTGCTAAATGAAGCGTTTTTTTAAAGGAATAGGCATGATTACTTTCTAACACGGGATAGCCGTATTAATTTGGGTATTAATTAGCATAATATAATTTGCAAAACGGTTCGTAAGTATTTATCACTTTATTGTTACTTTAATATTAAATCGATAAACTGTTGGCTCGCTGTTGACAAAAATACAGGAGACACAATTACTAAATTGTCTTTGTACATTTTCTTCTATATCCATGTGTGTACTTATTTGCAATGGAAACACAGCGGTGGGAAATTCCATTTTCGAGTAGCCACTTTGTCCGTTTCCGTTATTATGAGTTAGCCCGAAAATGGTCTCATTAAACGCACAGCTTTTAAAGGTTCCAGTTTTAAGTAACCGCTATTTAAAAAACTGTTCTATTTTGGCGGTTGTAAGTATAAAACGCTAAAGGAAAATTCTCGCTCTCACTGAAAGCTGAGCCGCCACTTATCCTCAATAGTAGTGTCGAGTGTGTGCTTGTTTTCGGGGCGCCTCGTCAAATATTACGCCATTTTAAATAAAGGCGGATTTTTTAAAGTGCACACACATCGAAATTTGTGTTATTTGTGTTCTTTGTACATTTATTATTAATCGCTAATCTTGGAATATGAAAAAGTTGGTAGATAACTATTAGTCAAAAAAAATATTTTAGTACCTCTAAAGTATTCTTCTTGGATTCAACAATAAGTAATCCTCCTTAACTAGTGAAACGTGGAAATGTACTACATTCCTCTACCAAACTCTTGGAGGGTTAGAGGTGTGATTCTACGTTATGTATCGCAACAGTAAGTAGATAAATAAAAGGCAAACTGTTTAAAAACTGTTTTGTTTCAGCAGTTGAAAGTATGAAATGGTAAAGAAAAGCTCTTACTCACAGTGAACATTCAGTCTCCACTTATCCTCAATAGCAGAGTCGGGTATGTGCTTGTTTTCGGCGCGGCACGTCAAATATTTGCCGTCATCTTCCACGCTCGGCACTAAGCTGAGCACGCTGAGAGTTTCGTTGTTTTCAGAGAACTGAAAACGTTCAGTATGGTCAGTTGCTTCTTTGTTAACGACGTAACGGAAAGTGACGAGACCGGCGATACAGGTGATACAGGTGACGAGACAG
Source organism: Mysoria sejanus stolli (assembly GCA_018245835.1). Taxonomy (NCBI): domain Eukaryota; kingdom Metazoa; phylum Arthropoda; class Insecta; order Lepidoptera; family Hesperiidae; genus Mysarbia; species Mysarbia sejanus. Next base: position 7,565 of record DWEJ01000124.1, on the reverse strand, counting down.
GTGCGTGATTAAACTTAAATTTTTCATTGAATTCAATTTATGTGTATATGTGATTTCTTACTATACATAGACAAATTAATAAGATGAATAAATTAAGAAACAAAATAAGTTATTAATTGTTCTCTAACTCATGTGAAGTCTGCCAACCCGCAATTGGCCAGCGTGGCAGACTATGGCCGCAACTATCTTATAATGAGAGATACCTATGTTCCAACAGTGCAGTGGACAGATAAAAGGGTCGGGAAAAAATTATCGCGTTATAATTACATTAAAGATACACAAAACACAGTGTCAATTATTAGATGAAAGCTGCAAACATAGTAGTAATTATGTTGTAATTATTTTCATATCGTCTTGTAAGCTTTGATAACCACGTTTCGAACAAACATTACAAGCAATTAAAAAAAACTCAAGAAACACCAGAATCCGACAAGAACGATAAAGACAAGAGGGTAAGGAATTTAACGACGCCCTTGTTGTAGTCGTCGTTCGTAATGACCGACTAACTCTGAAAAACAGCCAAAAACAATGAGAGGACACAAGTCATTATTATACGGCGGCCGAAAAAACTGAAAAGAAATCTATTAATTAAGACACAATGGGACGTCTGAATGGACAAAAGGCTCACATTCTTCGCCATCCGTTTCAGTTGTCTATTGTTCTTCCACCACGTCACTGACGCCTCGGGGCGGGATCCGGTCGTCTTGCACTCCACTTCGTACCTTTTGTCCGCCGACACTTGCTTCTCTTTGGTCAGTATGTTCACGGTTATCGGCTTCACTGTGGACATAATGGATTTGTAAGTAGATATTTATTTATGCCGATTGATGTCAAATAATAATCGCATTTACCAGTGGTCAGCTCCATTCTTTCCATTAAATTAAATTATTCACTAAAAATATTGTAATAAAAGTTGAATAGATTTGTCTCTGCAATTCGTAAACAAGTATCAAAAGGATCTTTCAGCCCAATTCATACTTGAAAAAAAAGATCAAAGTGACTTGGACAATATTGTGCCTAAGGTAAGTTTAAATGAAAATAACCCAAAGATATAGCACCACTTACCCTTCGGAAAGTTCACGAAATACGGAGCAATGGCGTAAAACGATTTCTTTTCCAATATTTATGAACGCGAAATTTAATAATTCCTCGGCACGAAAGTAGTACTAACGCTAAGCTTTCAGATGTCTACGTAATTGGTTTTCAGGTAAATTAGATCAGGTGGATAGTAAAGCCTGGCTTCAGGCTTTTGTTTAATTAAGCTTGATTTTTGTTTACTCTATTCCGAAGCTCTTAAAGACGTTGTCAACAATCCGCTCTGCTCAGGCTAATCAAGTAAATTATTTCGACAAAAGCCAGACATAGGTATTTCTTGTTTTTAGCAGTCTAACGCTTAAATGTTGATAACAAGAGTTACGGAACATTTTCAACTTCAATAAATTGAGGAAAAAGTTTAATATAATACTCTAATACTAAATATATAGAGGAAAGCTGAAAAAAAAAATTTCAATCTTAAAAAATTGAATTGCTCGAAAGTAGCGGAAAATTCTAGCCAAGATCGGGCAACACGAGTTAATTGTAGTAGTGCACGGCTCTCATTTTCGCTTAGCAGGAATTATCGTGACATTTATTTACATATTGAATCACCTTCAGCTCGCTTTGTTTTGTCTACGTAATTATGTAGACGTTGATACTTTACTGGCTACGAGAATGTCCTTACACATGCAGAGGCCTGGCTATTTGTAAAATTATTTCAATAAGTATCAAGGGTCTTACTAGTGTAATAATGTTTTGGATTTTATTAGTTACACTTACGGTTAATATCTAAAATAAGCACTTTGGTCTCTGGCGGCGCCAAATTCGTATTAGAGGCTTGGCAGACCAGCCGCGAGTTGAGGTGCTGCCGCCCAACGCTGGGGAAAGTCAACGTGTTCACCGTGACGCCATCCGATCTCTGTTCAAAGGAATCGTCGATCACCACATTCTCCAGGTACCACGTCACTCGGGGCCGCGGTCGGCCTGGGGATGAAACGGGGTGGTTAGTAATTTCCATTGCACGATGGTACTTTTTTTATTTGTGAACTTACTTTTTTATCAGTAAAAAAATAAATAATTCTCATACAATTTGCGTTTAAATTTTGGACCCATTCCTCGTATAAATCGAATAGTACACGATTGTATTCGACGAATGATTAAAATAGAAACATTAGTTCACAAGATGTGATATTTTCTGGCCTCCGAGGATGTTTTAAAAATTAATGTTCAATATTTCTTACTATTGAATACGGTAAGTCAAATAAGTTTATGAAAGGTATAAACTTTATATAAAAAATATTTTCTAAATTAATCATATGCAAAACTTCATAGAATGATGTAAAAGCGTTGGACCATAATTTTTTTCATTCCAAAGGGCGAATTTCTTTAATAACGCTACATTACAATACAAATTCCCCGACGCTTCTTCATCTTACAGAGGAAGCGGTGACCTATCATTAATAGCCGAGTTTTTCACACCCGGAAGTACACAAAGCCTCGAAAGGAAATTCGGTTGGGGAAAAAATATAGTGAGATGCTTTCCTATTGTTGAGTTCTGTAAAATGTTTTCTCTTACCGACAATTTCAAGGTAAAAGAAAAATAGGAGAAATTTCGTTTATTATTAAATTATCCGAAAATTTTTTGAATGGGAGAAAGTTAAAGTTAAAGGACAAATGCTGTTCATGGGGTGAGATATTTTCGGGTTCGATATTTAGTCTGTCATAATAGTTCTGAACGTTTGTTCAGTGTTTGTTCAGTTCATTTGTGTGCGTGAGAGTACGCGTGAGCGCATGCTTACGTGTGCGTGTGTGTATCAGCACAAAAAGAAATGCAGTATGGGGAGTTTATAAAAAGTAAAAGAAAGAACTAACTACTTTACTACAAAACTACTAAAGGTAAATGCTGATTATACTCTTCATAGGGGTTTCGTTGGCAATAAATAGGCAAAACGATTGCATAAAACATGTATTTCCTATCTGTTTCGGAGCGGAAAAAGAATACTCCTCTGATCCCATGAAAGATACCAGAATGTCATAAGAGGCGACTACATCCGGCGCTGTTTAGACACAGTCAAATATTCTGGCCGTCGACGGATAGCAGTGTAGACGGTGCGACTAACCACGATATGTGATCCCCATTCCACATGTCCAGCGTTGGGACTATGGGCAGTTGCCACTAAAACGGTACTTGAAATCCATTACAGATACCAATGCCTATGCCGTAATCTGTTGATCGAAGTTAAAGTTCCAAATAAGTGTTAACGGTTACGACTATTTCAAATTTTAATGACTACGTACCTCCTTCGACCTCACAGATGAGCAGTACGTTCGAGCCTTCGTTGTAAGGCTCCACCAGCTTGGTCCTGTCTCGTCTCTTCGCGTCGTATATCGTTGGACGACTTGGAGGTACTGAAGCGAAGATTCGGGTTAATTAAATATTAAAGAAGAATTTGTAATTATTAACTCAATGAAAGCTCAAGTATCTCTGAACTGTTGTTCGCTCTGGCTTATGAAGTGTATTTAATTATTGGATAATTTGATTATAAGCCTAGTATTGGAATAATTTTTCTTATACGACTAAATGGTTTATTTCTGCAAGTTTTGCATTGTTTTTAACTAGTCGTTTTATTTAACTTTGCAAATTTTTGAATAAAAAAAAAAATTTTTACAACTAAGTGTGACGCAAACTTTGTTTAATCATTCATGATACATTCCAGTAATATTTTAAGAAGTTGCTTAATGTAGCCGTCTAGCTTTCTGAACTTGCAAGGTTATTACTTTTACACTGAAATGAAATGAAAATTTAACTGCACAACTTATTTATAGAAGTATCTCTATAGTGTAATTTCGAAAAATACTATTTAACAAATGATTGGATTTGAACAAAAAATCTTTACTATAAATGTTTATGTATACACAAATTTAAGATGGGGATTTTAATCAATTGTTAAGAATAATTTTACAACATTAGGTATGTATTTACAATTTTTTGGAACAAACGTAACCTGTAACCTGTAACCTGTAACGCCTGTAATCTTTAAATATGTAGACAGAGGAATGCAGAACACTCCCACGTTTCACCAGTTACGTTTACGTCCCACTATGAAGTAGGTAGTAAGCCTATTGCCTTACACCGGACACATATCCAGACTCCGAACCACTTCTAGAAAATCTAAATGAGAAAAAATTTGTAGTGCCCTACCCGGGAATAGAACCCGGGATCTCCCGATCGGCAGTCGGGACTTGGAACCAACACAACTAATGAGGCAAGCAAAATTACAAAAACAAGAATAGTTTTCCAATTTTCTCATTATTTATTTTGTCAATAATATTTTGTACTTACTGATGACACTGAAGTTCACTTTCAGGTTCCTGGTGGGCGAGTTCTTGAAGTCCACCCTGCACCGGTACACGCCTGCGTCCACCGCCATCACGTTGTCTATCATGAGCACCGCTGGGGTCGCGCCGCCGCGGAAGAATGCACGATTCCCGAAGACCAAAGGCGATGACCACAGCTTCGGTTGGTTGTAGGACCGACCCCGAATGTCATAGCTGACAGAGAATATTTTTGATCAGTCCGTTGAAGGTTGTGTTCTAATTCTCTTGTATGTTAGGATATTTCTACAGTTATTGAAGAGACTCGTGTTCAAGAGAGACAATGGTAATCCATTTTATACAATATTAAGTGGATATGAAACATCACCCTTTAAATCCGGTCGTTAAGTATTACAGAGCATAAATCATTTAAAAGACTACTCAAGCCTACGAGTTTCTTACTAACGTTTAAAATTAGAGTTAAGACATACAAATCAGGAGTTACCTGTACAATGGTTCGCCATCTGATTCCTTGAACCATAACACCATTACGACAGCGTCGTCAGAGTGCAAGGGTTGAATGTCGCACGGCAAAGACGCCTTCTTCCCTAACACGCCCTGCACATCGGATGTTGGCACTGAAATAAAATAACCTGTATTAGAACTAAGTTCATTTAAAACAAGTCAAGTATGAAACTACTTTACTAATATTTAGTTGTCAATTTTTGATCACCACGATAGTTGGCGCTATGTGGAACGGCCAAAAGAGTGTTATAGGCGTTGTGAACTATTAGTGGGATGTCGCCCTAAAGTTATAATCGTTACATCAAACAATCAAGAGACACGAGGGTGCAAGTTTTATAGATAAACTAACAAAATATTGCACGGGTTTTTTTATTCAAAAACATATACGCTAGGAATGTGCCGTTTAGTATTATACATTAAGCGATCAATCTGCTATTTGTAAAACAAAAATAAAAAAGAACAAGTAATACTGCAGCGAAATTGCTTTGTATTAAAATTTTAAAATTTAAACTAGAAAATGCAAGGAGATACGAAACGCTACTGAAACTAGATTTCTAAATCCAGATAAAACGGGTAGCCTGGTGTTTTAATAAATATTGAAGCGAAATCTTAATGCGACAGCGGACAGACAAACTTACATTCTCACAGTACGTACTCACAGTACATTCTCACAGTACTTTATTAATTTATGAGTCTTTTTTCTCCTATTTAAATTTGTATTACATTCTATGCTATTATTCAAATATTTCGAAAGTCTCTATAGAAACGGTCGAGTTACGTACTGATTAAGACACATGTATCTTTCGGGAAAGCTTGATTATTTTTGAACTAGGAAGAGATTCTGTTTTATAATATATGTATAATATATAATAAATTTATGTAAACACATATTTTTACTTGTTTTTACTCTCATGTATACATCTAATTACCTTTGTTATTACGTATGTTATATATTGTACTTTTATGTATGTATTTATATAATTACACATATAAATACGTATTTAATAATTAAGTTATAATATTTTTTTATAGGTTACATCACGAGATGTCGATATTTTTTTTCCTATTTCTGTTATTACCGTCTGCCGCCAACTTCTCACCATTACCGAAGGTTGGCTGGTAGAGAATGCCACTACGCTTTAAGTCCATCTTCTGTTTAATGTACTTTGCATTTAATATGTACAATATTTTTTTTTTATGTTCACGCGTGTAATCCCCGAAGATGTAGGCAGAGGAATGTAGAACACTCCCACGTCTCACCGCATACGTATTTACGTCCCACTATGGAATAGATGGTGAGCCTATCGCCATCAATCGGGCACATATCCAGACTCCGAAACACTACTAGAATTTAATTTTTAGAATATTTTCGTTTACTTATTCTATAGCCCTACACCGGGCAGTCTGAGCCCTACACCGGGCTCATTTATCGGACTCCGAGCCACTACTAGAAAGTCTAAGTTAGGAAAAGACTAGTTTCAGTAGCTGGAATAGTACGCTTAAATATTCATACATTTATAACCCCGTTAGCCAACGGCAAAAAGCACTCACACAACATTGTTTGAGAGCTTTAATGTTTAGTAGGTATATAATTATCAGAAGGCTTTTTGTAATTCTGATGAAATTTCTTATAATTAATTGTACATAATTTACCACGCGAATAAGAAGTACTTATTCACAAATTTCCCTCGGGAAAAAATACTTTCCCACGGGAAACTTGAAATACACTGAGCTGAGCTCAGTTACTCGAGGGCTTGTATTAATCTAGTGTAATCATATTCGGCAAAACACTACAAAACAGTAACTGGTGTGAGCTCAGTCAAAATACTCCACCGATATGCGCATAGTTTCAATTCGTACTTACCGCATCTGCATGTTACTCATTCAGATGCACCAACAGTTGCCAGCATGTAATAACATCAAACCGTGCTTTGGCTTAATCATAATTTTAGATCCAAATTGATTTGGACGAATACTAAGTGACTGTGTATTCATTTTCTCGAAAATTATCAATTGAATAAATATAATATGCTACTTGTATTAATTGTGAATAAACAGCGTTCCAGCTATATGTTTAAATATATTAACGGCTGAAACGTGATAACACAACGAATTATTAACCGGATAACCCAAAAACTAAGGAATAATTAAGGGATATAAAATAAAAACATTTAGCTGAATGATAAAAATAATGATGTTTTTAACTTTTCAACAATAAATTTGAGAAGTTGATCACCTTGTAGATCAAGTTCTGTTCTCGTTGTCATCAGCCATGAAATCAATTCGACTTTTCTCTTAGAATTTCAACGATAATGATCTACTGAAAAACGATGTGTCGATAAAAATATTTAACACGCCTAGTACAATATTGACGAAGAATTTAGAAATTTCGAAATTTCCTTACTTAATTTCGAAATTTCCTTACTATATTTTTACTTTTATCATTATAGATAAATAATTTATAAATACAAAACTTATAAATAGTTTTTTAAATTCTCATACCAATATTAATTGAACTTCAGACCCGCTGAATTGAGACTTAAATATAAATTGCTAAGCTATGGCTGCTTTACATTAATCTATTTCTTTACGCATCAACTACAAACGGTCTACAGCAGTGTTTCCCAACGTGGGGCCCACGCCCCACATGGGAGCAATTTGATAGTTAAGGGGGGCAATTCGAAAGTGGA
>DWEJ01000123.1:0-20946 GCA_018245835.1 Mysoria sejanus stolli | reverse complement strand
AGGTGGTGAGCCTATTGCCATGCATCGGGCACATTTCCAGACTCCGAACCACTACTAGAATTTTAATTCTAATTTAGGCTTTCTAGAAAATTTCCTAAAAAATTTCTTAGAAAATTTCTAAATTAGAAAACCTCTTTTGTAGTGCTCGACCCGGGACCTCCCGATCGGCAGTCGCACTTGCAACCAACACGACCAACGAGGCAGTCATATGCTGACCATTACACCACCTTGGATATTTTTCGGGATAAACCAGCTAGTTTTGTATCTATGTAGCGATCTATTCTTCATGAGCATTAATGTGGTAGTGTGGTAAGACCAGTCAGGCTATCCCCAGAAATCTACGCGTGAGACAGCTGCTACATAATTTAGTTTTGTACGATTGTGAATAGCCATGAAATGTTTAACAGTGATATTGAAATTTTATAAAGAAATGGAATCATGTTATTCCATGTCATTTAATAGAACTTATTAATTTTATTAGATAGGGCTAATAAGTCATTATATGTATATCGATATTTTATAAGTATAAACTTCGACTTCTCGAATGATATATACAGTAAGATATGTACTGCATATAATAATATGTATGTACGCCTATTCATACTGCCACCAGCTCAGTGGATTATGGTATTGATTCTTCTGATTCTCATAAAGAACCGTCTCCCTACAGTGGAATGGTAATATGTACGTATTACTGAAGCCTTAAAGTGTTGCTAATGGTAAAGTCATATCAAGATTAATTGGATATAGGTTACTTTAATGAATTGGCAAAGTCTTGTGCTATAACAATTCATCCATATCTTCATTAGTCCGATATGGAGAGTATACGAATATAGGCTTGGTTTCCTCTCTCAGTTCGTGCCTCTAGCTCTTAGGCAGGCTATAGGTTTGTTTTAGACCTATTAATATGTGCCAATAAGTTAAGCTGGTCAATAATTTACTGAATAGTTCCAACTAAATACTTTAAAAGACAGTAAAACCTTACCAAGAAATGACAGAGAAGCGAGCCAAGAGGCTTGTTGGTCGGACAGCTGGAAGTCGCGTCTTGTAGCATTAGCCCCCGGGCCCTGCAGCGACGCGATAGCGGGGGAGCTGTACCCTTTGCCGAGGCCAGCTGAGAAGGGTGCCAGGGACACCGCGAGGGCCGCCAACACCTGCAACAAAGTTCTTTCTAATATGTTGTCTTGATGTTTTAGATGTGTTAAGTAATTTTTCAATAGAAATATGAGACACATTTTTACTCATTAATACATCTTCGAGTTCGTAATGAGATATTCGTTTTTACTATTAATTTGCCTTATCGCCGTAAATATCTATTGTAGTGACAAATTTTAGTACATCTAAAAGAGAATCTCACATCCACCTAAAGCAGTGTAATGATACTCAAGATATTTTATGTCGAAAATGTTTTTGAAACTCCTCCAGCGTTTTCTAAATATATATTTTTTATGTCACCGTCCGATGCTCTCCCGATATCTGTTTGTCGATCAATCGCTGTCTGAGCACGTTCTGTACGTGACGGTGAATGTTTTGGTATTAAGCACCTTTACTTTGTCCCAACAGTGTTCTGGTAAATTGTTCTTTGGGAACAACGTGTTTGTTAGTTGAACAAAACGGTTTACCTTTGGCCTTTATTAATGTGTTTTCCGATGCTAGCCCATTTCATTTTTATTAGTGAAATATAACATTACACTTATATTTCCCCGAAGGGTTCAGCTGAGGAGTATTCAGGTGTTATGTTATATGTAATTGCAACCATGAAACAGGGTCAGTCTAGTGCCGTTTGGCCAAGGAAAATAATGCGTTTTGTACAGGACTATTAAATCAAAATATATCTTTTCATAAGAATAAAATTTTCTATATCATTATGTTTTAGAAGATCAATATATCACATAAGCCTGTTTCGGTATATTGCTAGACACACGCCTCTCCTTATGAGTGTCATTGTGCACTTTCATAAAGGGTCATTGGCAATACAGCACGTACAATTGTATATATAAATGTGTACTTATCTAGGTTAATAAACATTTTTATACACACAGACACAAAACAAATACCTGTGTATATTACGCAAATATTTGTGCCGGGTGGTAATCGAACCAGTGATCCGCGATTCAGCAAACGGGTTTACTAACCACTAGAGTTCAGTCTGTTTGCAAGCGAATAACGTTAAAAATCTGTTGTTACGTAACGTTCGCAGAATTAATGTATGTTATATATAAGCAGTACTGATTTTGTTCTCATTTTGTGTACGAATCGTTTTGTTTCAATATCATTTTCAATACAAGTTTCGTCTGCGTTCGATTTATCTGAACGCGTTTGGAATGGGTAAATATTGGCTCGACTCGGGCGTCAGATTTCTAGGAAAATGGAAATGCATTACGCTAGTGCGATAACATTTTTACAATTTTAAAGCTTTCGCTTAATTTATTTTTACGTCTTTCTGTGTATCTTGGGGCTTCTTTAACTCGAAACCTCTAGCAGCGGCTTGGTGTCTGGAATTGACCCCGGTGTGTGGCACTCGGTTACCTGTTCCACGGTGTTGTTTGACTTCATTGATGAATCTTGGCAGTGTACGAGATTCATCTGCTAATTACGATACTATCTGTTAAACGTAGTATGCCAATATTATTTCATCCCTACATACTTCAAGCGTTCCTCAAATATCCAACACGCGCGAATAGAATGATAATAGTATGAACAACATACTTGTAATATAATTGTAATTATGTACAATATACTTGTCTTTCTATCAAATATCTATTAATGTATTTGACTGTCTCGTTGGCCGTGTTGGTTGCAAGTGCGACTACCGATCGGGACGTTCCGGGTTTGATTCCCGGGTTGAACACTACAAAATTTTCTAATTTAGATTTTCTTATAATGGTTCGGAGTCTGGATTTGTGCCCGATGCACGGCAATAGGCTCACCACCTATTCCATAGTGGGACGTAAACGTAACCAGTGAAACGTGGGAATGTTCTGCATTGCTCTGCCTAATTCTTCGGGGATTACAAGCGTGAGTTACATTACATCTGCCCTTCACTATACTTCCATCTGGGAAACATAAGCGTGATGTTATGTTACTTACGCGTGAAACGATGCTTACTTTGCGAAAAAACAATATTTGATTGTAGATCAGCATTACAGATAGTTAGGCCTTTTGGACATGAAGTTGCTCTATTAGGAATTAAATATTGTATTTAGGTTGTATTCTCAAGGGTAGATGTAAAGGGTTTCCAGAAACTGCACGGTGTAGTTTATTTAAGCGTATATGAGACAGTTTGAGGTAAACACGCAGAAATAATTGGCACTGAATATCTTAACCGGGTGAGGTTGAGGCTACTCTTTACTATTAATATTCTTACCCGTTAACTAAGGAATCATATTTTTTTTGGACTTAAAAAAACGTGTATTTTGCAAATTAATCTATTCAAACGTAACGAATGTGTTGAATAAATAAAATTTTCAAAATCAACTCCCATGTCTTAACTAAAAGAAAATTGTGAAGCGAAAAACAGCATAGGGGTTGCAAAATTGAAGTCCTCCGCATCAAAATGAAAGTGAGATTAATCAGCTTAAACTGACTTTTTTGAACTACCTAAACGAAGTAAGTTAAAAGGGTAGATGGTGAAGGCGGGCCTTTTTCGGATGTAACTTTTAAAGCGGGCGCGCGACCGTTAAGCCGGGATAATGAGTCGCCGTACACACGTCGCACTGGATGTACGAAAAAAGGATGTGGTATATAATTACAGTTTGTTTAAGATATTACATATATCATTTAATTAGTATCACAAAATATTAAAATACATCAATGATGAATTACTCAGACTGTTTTACTTATTTTTGGATCATTTAATAATAAGTTATGTGGCTTAAATTAATTTGTCTAAATGTGATACAATAGATCGTGCTACTTCTGCTTAATCCCCGAAGAAATAGGCAGAAAAGTCTAGAACACTGTCGTGTTTACAACAGTTACGTTTGATGTGCTACAACAATTTCGTTCTAATCACACGTCAAAATATTTAAATAAGGAAACATAAGAGCGCACAGGTGAGCACAGTTTTGATTATCACATCCATCGCACCCCCTATGTGGGGTTGGCGAGATTATCCAACTTCCCGATGACGTCAGCGTGGTAGGAAAACAACGGGGATCAAAGCGTAATGCCTTCATTATGTCAGAAGTGCACTCATAAGCGACGATTAGTCGTCATCGCGTGTTGTGTCGTGTCATCAGTCTCTTGTTTGGTGTCCGAGGAAGAACCTGCAAACATTACACCGGTACTCTGGTAGAGATAGAGATATGTGGAGTTAGTTGCAGCAGTAAAACCGTATCCGTGGCCTTCTTCTGAACTGATGAGGACTTCTGAGGAGGATACCGAGCTCTCCAATAAAAGACACCAGTCTCTGCTAGTGCGACGTGCCTACAGAAACTATACCAGAAAAAGAAACTGAGAGACGCTTAACGCTTACTTCACTTTGAAATCGTTTCGGTAGAAGTGACCCTTACAGGATTTGAATATACTTTATATATTTTATTTCAAGTTCCAAATTATTATTTTATGTTTAAGTAAACAAACGTAACTTCACGCCTGCAATCCCCGAAAAGGTGGGCAGAGGAATGCAGAACACTCACCGGTAAAGTTTACGTCCCACTATGGAATAGGTGGTGAGCCTATTGCCCTGCATCGGGCACATATCCAGACTCCGCACGACTACTAGAAAATCTAAATTAGAAAAATTTCGTAGTGCCCTACCCAGGAACCCGGAACCTCCTGCTCAGCAGTCGCACTTGCAACCAACACGACGAACGAGGCAGTTAAATATTTATTATTAATATAAGTAAATATCCAGATAATCAGTCAATATTGGACACTTCTAATTTTTTGAAGTAAAATCACCGTAACTTATGACATCAATAAATTATAATAGCTACGATATTTATTGCAATGTGTGACAATTCTTACAACAGACACTTGGATTCCTAATATACGAGTAATCCAATAACTTCGTCAAACTTATACTGTAAAAATAGACAAAATTTTATCTGGTACGTTTATATTATTTCCGAAGCTTGGCTTGCGTACTGTCGCGCATCAATAAGTGGATTGTTCAGCTCGACCAAACAAACTGTTCACTACAACCATTATATGATAGTACGGATATGTCAAGTCTATTTGGTTCACTAATACAGCTTCTTCATGCTACTTAGTCTTTATTTTATAAAACGGAGGAAATTGCACTTAATTACGTACAACCTTAGGTTTAAAATATATTGTACGTATGTAGCAACATATGATATACGATTGATGTATTTCTCTTTACACTCTGAATCTTACGTACATATACATAAGATCCAATTCAGTGTAACTTATATGAAAATCTGTTATAGTGTGTACAGGATATTCTGTCTGCCTTCTGCTAAGTAGATATAAGCCTGTGGTAAGCTTGTAAGCAGATTTAAGTCTAAGCCAACTTATGTGTACGTTAGTTTTATATGCAAATAATTCTATTATGACAAAGAATTATTTGACAAAAGAATGACACACAATGAGAACGTTGATGTATACAAGCCCCGCAATAGACCAAGATTCATCTACTTAGTTGAATACCTGAATAATAATTTAATAATTTACTCATATGGGGATACTGAAAAACGGTCAATAGCAAATTATTATGATTTATAAATTAATTTACTCCTGATTAGTTCATAGGTTCGTTTGATTCAATTACACGGTGTGATTTGATTCAAGCCGGTAACTGATTCATTGTTTGAATATCCGATCCGGGCCATCGCTCATTTCCGTTTCAACAACAATTTGCCATCGTAATTAATATTCCGTCGGTAGCAGAGAAAATTAATCATTCTCGTCCCTCGTATTCAACAAAAGATATTGCCAAAAAAATAGAAAGAATGAAAAAAGAAAGAGAAAAGTATCAATTAACATTTTGGAGAAGTTTTGTGTGAGGAAATGTTCAAAAGGACCATTTTAGTTAAGGTTATATTTAAACAAAGTTTTTTAGAGGGCAGAATCTTTAAAATTAATCTATTTTATTTTAAACTTTCCAAATTTTTGTAATTTCGCCTTGATACTGCTGTCGTGATGAGGTATAATGCAGAAGTCATAGACAACAGTTTCAATGTAATCATTAATATAATTATATTTTTTCTCAAATGAAGTAAATTTTTTAAATTGTTCTCTAAGAGTTATGTACAAAATTTAGGCGAAGGAAATAAACAAATTTACGAAAGTAAAGGTAAGAAGATACTAAGTAGATGGAGAAGCATAGCGGTAGATCGGAAGAATGAGGTAGATAGAAGAAATTCCTGTCGCAGTACAACCTGTCGAGACGGTGATGAGTTTGTGTAACGTGCATGGGTATAATATTATGTGAATATTAGGATATAAAAATAATTATGAATATCTGAATGTTCAACATTGGTATTATGACATGATGATTATATAACACACGTAACAAAATAATGAAGGTCGTTTGTTCTTATTGCGCACCACGCGAGAATTAACTAGACGCTCAGATACGGAGTTATACATCCACTAAGAATCAGATCCACTGGGCTATTTATATTGTATACTCAACTGTTTATAAACATTGAAAAACGTTACACCAGCTCACCAGTTATATGACCTCAATCTTGTTTTTCAAGTGTTAAAACACAACACAACGTATTTTCTGGATACATATATTCAATTGTAAGGCGACTAGTAACTATCAACCAGACATGATTTTGTTATAAAAAGCAATATGTTTAATATTAGCACTTGTTTAACTCCGAACAAATTGTTGGTGCGTATAATATTAATATGTTAATAATTTATAATCGATAAAAAAGAAGTAGGCGAAGGCTAGTTATCTTCTGCTACGATTCTCTCCCCACCCGATTTACAACAAAGAATACTTGCAGATAATAGTACAAAGAAGTAATTTCTTTTACGGTTACGTATAACAAAGCCACAGTTGAGTTTTAGTGCCGCAGAGACCGGGGGACCCTCGTTTGCGTTTGTTATTATTAGAAAAACCGTGACGGAGAAAAAATATTGTTACAGGTTGTTATTTGTATGGTCTTCTACATTCCTTGGTATATTCTTCTTGTTCTTTTATTTCGAGCGTAATCCGAAGTGCGGATCTGACTGGCCCGTTACTACGACGGTCAACCAAATGTCGCAAACTCGATTCTATTTCCGGACAAGGACTCGTGTGATTGGCGCCATGCTCGTCACACAAGTGTGATCTTGTGTGTGTTATTTGTAAGAGTTTGTTATTTCAATAAATGTGTTTATGAGCTATTTCGTTATCTAAGTAGGTAGAGAACTCGCCGAAGTTCTGTTGGGTTAATATGGCTGAGTGTGGAAATTTCTGCTACAGCTAAATCCCCTGGCTGTGTCTATGGTCAGCAGCGTGGCTGGCTGCTATGGCTGGTGCGAGAGGCTCTGCTCTACAGTTGCCAACTCGCAAGCTTAGCATGGAGATTATGATCTCCTCTTTTCCTCCCTTCAGGGATGGCTTAGATCCAGCAGTGGACTGCAATAGGCTCCTAATGATAATGACTTATTTTCTCTAGTTTTAAGATTAATTATCCATTGTTTACTTCTTTTTATTTTATATCGCATGCATTAAGTAAGGGACAAAACAAACATGTGTAAGCTACTGTGAAGTTTTTAGAGACCGTTGGAAACCGGATTAGAAAGAGAAGATCAATTTGACAGTCAAACATAACAAGGCTGCGGTTGAGGCTCACTGCCAAGAGAGCGATTAAAAGTCCGAGCGCAAATAGCTGTTTTACGGAAAAAAATGTGTTACGAGGAAAACACATGTATACAGACGCTTGAAATTTATCTCACGTGGATCATTGTTGAAAAAGCTAGGGTATTCTAACGCCAGCAGTGACACCTCGAATATATGAATGAACGGGATGCTTATCAACGTTATCATCATTAACTCAGGTCTACATCAGTTTACAGGTCCGCTACTCAATTATCTTCTCACTAATGAAGCATTCTGATATGTCAAAGTGGTGTTAGACCTTCAAAAATGTCTAAAAAAACATTTTGCTAAATATCATGTCAGATTACTAAACGCAACATGACGCCTGTAATCCTCGAAGAGGTAGGCAGAGGAATGTAGAACACTCCCACGTTTCACCAGTTACGTTTACGTCCCACTATGGAATAGGTGGTGAGCCTATTGCCATAATTTTGTTTTTAATGAAATACAAGAAACGTCCTGACAAAAATACCGTGACCACATACAGAAAGATCTTAAGTCCTAGTGATTAACGAGTGTATCAAGATATATTCGTGACGTTATATCATGTTATAATACGACAGTTCCCATGTTTAATACGAGATCTAGGGTAGATAGTTGTGCAAGCGTCTCCCAAGCGTGCGAGCGGTAAATAAGATTGATAGTGGCGTGGAAGGCGAGACCCTAAAGATTACCGCCCGAATAGCGTACCCGCAACTTGCGCACATAGCGCGATATACTTCGTAATTTATGGCGAGACGTCTGCGATTATATTAAAATTGGGAGAACAGTGGTTTGTCTCAATGGAACGGAGTAATTTATAAAACGATTTTTACTACTTAGGTGCCGGAGTCACGTGTAAGGAAGTGAAGTTTAATATTTGGTAAGTATTAAAACTAATGAAGTCCCTTATTTTCCTTACAATAAGTGATTTGGATTGCGATACAATCTTTAGTTATAAAAAGATATAACATCATTGTTATCCCAGAACGACTACCTCCTTGGTCGTGTGACTGCTTCGTTCATCGTGTTGGTTGCAAGTGCGACTGCCGATTGGGAAATCCCGGGTTCGATTCCCGTGTGGAACACTACAAAAGAATTTTTCCAATTTAGAAATTTTCTATAAAATTTTCTAGGAAATCTAAATCAAAATTCTAGTAGTGGTTCGGAATCTGGAAATGTGCCCGATGCATGGCAATAGGCTCACTACCTATTCCATAGTGGGACTTAAACGTAACCGGTGAAACGTGGGAAAGTTGTGCATTCCTCTGCCTACCTTTTCGGGGATTGCAGGCGTGAAGTTACGTAAATTGTGATTTAAATATGTTTTCGAAATTCGTTAAGGAGTTTTACGACAAGCCAATTTGTGAGAATTTAGAACCAGAAGTTAGAAATCAGAAATTTTACGAAAAGACAACTATTGTCTATGGGCCATTCGTAACACTACTCCCGCAACTCTTCGTCCGTTTATACATTAAAATAGAAAGAGCTGTTGTTAACTATCTAACTTGATAGAAACATATTTTTTGTACAATTTCCATGTATTTAATAATATAACACATACATTAAGCAGTATTATGTGTAGTAAGAATAAAACAAAACGTACCGAAAACTTACGGGCGCGGTGCAATAAACTTAACTCGAGAGGCGTTAATTTGGAAAGGTTGAGGTACTGAACTCACATTGCTAGCCGCTATTGTACCTCTTATTAACATTTACATCAAGCATTATGTGATTCAATCTCATTGTATTCAGTTAAATTAAAGTAAATTTGATTTTTGCATAAATATTTCCCAACGTCAGTAACCCTAACCCACGGTGCGGATGGCGTGAGAGTGGAGTAAAGCAGTGATAAAAACGTTTTACTACGACATGTTCCCCAAACGATAAATACGACTACATTATTGTAACGTGCATCGCGTTACATTCCTGTCACACGCATTATGATAAACTGAGTGGTTCCCTATTCCATGGTGGGACGCAAACGTAACTTATAAAGTGTTATACATTCTTGTGTAGTCTTCGGTAATTACAGGTACCATGTTACGTAAGTGGTTTTAAAGCTCTGTTCCATAGTAGCATTGGATGTCATTTGCAATAAGTCGCGACTGGTGTATTTTATGTGAACAATAGTTAACGACAGGACTATGCCATTACCTGCGGCAGAGGACACTGACTCAGAAGGTAGTTACTTTAGGGAGGGAATACTTTCGACACAGTTTGTTAACTGTTGTACATAAATTATGTAAATAAGTCTTATGAGAAAATTATCTTGCAGTTTTGGAGATTTATTATGTCCAAAACCGACGTGCGTGTTTCACGGAAATGTTGAATGCAAAAAAGTATATTAATTCTGTAATATTAAAGATATTTGGTATTCCGTACGAAGTGACTAACCCGAAAGTAATTTGAAGCGACGACATAATAGCAATAATAAAGATGTTTTTTTAGGCGTTTGAATTTTTTTTCAACTTTTATCAACGGCATCGATGATCGAGTACTTTTTTTTGTACCTCCAGCATTAACGATATAATGAACGAAATGAACTGAAATATAAAATTATTTATTAAAATCTGGCATCTAGCATTACAAAGCGATCAGGAATTTCAAATAAAACAAGCGCAGACAATGAAGTCACGATGAACCCGAGCGTCAATCATCCAAATGATTCATTTGCCAAAAATTTTCCTTTTGCAGTTTCAAATAAGATAAGATAATTAAGAGAAAGTGTGTGTATTCTTTCATATTTAATGTCTAATTATTAAAAAAATATATGAGAAACAACCCTCTGTCTCACCTTTCAGAACAACGGCAGTATTGCTGCTTAGCGGCAATTGTATTATAATACTTACATAATAACGTATTACTCCATTATAAGTAACTAAGTATAAAATATATTTATTAAAAGGTATTACGCCATTAATTGGAAGACGGGAAAAAGTTTAATTATACTAGTGGAATTATGTGTATATTATCAATTTCTAAGAAATAAATCAGGTGCGTAAGGATATTATTATATATTACCCAGTGTTCACTGGCCACCCCTTCTGGAACCCTCATCATCATAATATAACAATAATAATAAACGTAAAAATGTAATAAAATATTGTAGTTAGTAATTATAATGTTAACCACTAATATTTCAGGTAGGTACTCGACTACGCGTACATAAAAGGTGTTTTTTCTATTTAACAAAAGTATTGAGTGCAAAAATGTAACAAAAACGACCGACACTTTTGATGTTATCAACAATGATGTATAATGTATGAATTATGATGTATGACTCATTCATTAATTATTTTAGGCTATTAATCCATTTTTGTGTTACAAAATGGTATTTAGTTCAGTGCAATTAATAATCTATTCGAATTAATCGATTTCTGAATTAACAATAAGAATATTTAGAATACGGAACACTGAAACCATAACAATGGATAGGACAGTAACTCATTAGATATATTGGGCTTGTAAAGGCATAAGGGCCACAAAAAGTATGAAAATAATTTGCATGCGAGCGTGATTTATTGCACGAAGGCTGCGTCACGGTGCATCGGCGCAAGGGAGCCTTCGCAAGAGCTCAAAGCAATGTGGGCATCATTCTTGCCTTTCATCGCCAAAGCTCTCTGAGAACAAGTCAATT
Source organism: Mysoria sejanus stolli (assembly GCA_018245835.1). NCBI lineage: Eukaryota > Metazoa > Arthropoda > Insecta > Lepidoptera > Hesperiidae > Mysarbia > Mysarbia sejanus. The sequence continues at coordinate 9,538 of DWEJ01000123.1, read as the reverse complement.
GATTGACGAAAAACCGTTCGAATTCTTTAAAAAGAAATCGGTTAATTTGAATTTGGAAACCTGTTAATTTGAATTTGGAATAATATAAGTGTAGAGCGGTGTTAATATCCAAAGTTAATTTCACCGTACGGTAGTTGGGCTTGTAACTGTTTGGTCGATCGTATCGAGACTATAAATCATTGCCCCGGTACAGTTTGTAAAGGAATTTATAATTATATTATCAATTACATTAACAACTCGTTAGTATGTATGTTTATGGAGCAGTTTTCGTCATTCGATAACCTTAGGTAATTAACATATATTTTTAAATACCTTATGCCGTTAATCCAATCTTCAGAAGCACTTTATGAAATGTATTAAGTTTGCTTAAATGTTCTAGAACAAGATACAGTTAAATCGTAATTTTAATTTGCGTGCGTGTGGAATTAAAATTAACTCGTGTAGGAAAATTTTTAAGTATTTTCAACTTGTATTTTTCCAGTCTTGTATGGACATTTTCTCACGTCTGCTATCTACTTGATCTTTGTAAACTGGAAAGCAGCCGTGGTCACGCTGTTATATAACTCGTAGGGATATAATTGATGTTGTCTCGTCGCTGAGCTGAGACTGTAGTGGGGTCTTGAATCTTGTATATTAAACAGTTTTAAACAAATAAAATGTGAAATAAATGTGAAAATCGTATGGTTAGAACAAAAAATGGCTTCTTTGTTATGGATATCAGCTAAAGAAAACACGAAGTTAATCGTAATAAAATAATGAAACTTATCCATATTTTCGGCAGTCAGATTTGTTCAGGAACTGATTTACCAAAAAGAGGATGGATCTTTTCATGATAATAATAATTGTTTCGAGTAGGGTGATTAATATTTTTTTCAATATCAGATGATAATATTCTGAACAACCTTTTTTAAATACAGCTTTATTAAAAAAACGATTAAATGATTCGAAATTGGAAGTTATGAATTAACTAATTTTAGAAGCCTTACGAGACGTCTCTTAAAATGTGACTTCTGTTGGTCACACTAGCAATAAGGCACGTTACACACGCGGCAGCCAACACGCGCCATCGCGCCTCGCTGCTCACGGAGGTTACCGCGATACAATATGACTAATCAATGCTACTATAACTGATATAAAAATACATAGATTATATTTAAAATCAATCTATTTTTATCACTTGCGCATTTGTCATGTTCTAACATCGTGTATATAAAACTTGCTTTCCTTCCATTATAGGCTATGAGGCATTAATCTTTGATATATTAATGTGCGTCTAAAAGGATCTATGAGGAAAGATAAAAATTTACTTTTAACACACTGCTATTACGGTAATTGAGAGAATGCTGAATATTTTTGCCTAATTTTTAAGATAAAATGTACATGTCCCGCCTGGCCTGTTGAAGCCTCAGTTTTCTTACAATTGCTTTACATATGCGATGCTCATTTTGTAGTCACAGTTATAAATAAAATTCAAATATTATTACAAAATACATGTAACACGTAGATACTACAAGCAAAACAATAGCCGCTTCGTGAAGCGAAGCAATTTGGCGCGGTTGACCCGCTTTTACTCTAAGACACTTAAGCGTAGTTACCATCCATCGATCATGAAGGAGGATGTACGTCGCATAAGGGACATAAAAGGGAAAATCGGGGTGAATTCCACAGGCTTTCACTATCCTACACGGATAGCGGAGATGTCATAACTATTCCAGTCGTGATGCCGAGTTGCCAACTTGATATTCAGGCTGCGCGGCACTTCATTGAGCCCGCGGAAAGTGAGCGTCGCGTCGACGTCGCGGACGCGGATATGGGAAATCTGTAGAATGTTCCCAATCAGGTGACACCATGGACACTTTTGTTTTTGTAATACAGAGGTTCACAGTAACCTTAAGAGAAAACATTACTGTCTATTCATTACTGTTCACATTTTCAGTCAAAGAGTATTAAGTGATGTGCCCACACACAGGGACTCGTATTTAAATGTTTAAGCACTGGACACTAAAACATAATAAATGGTCAGTCAGTATTAATATTTAATAATACAATTTCTTTCGGTCTAACATGACGATAACGCATAACATAGTTTTGAAGCATAAAATAAAAATAAAAATTCCAGCACAAAAATATTATTTACCATTTGTACATTTATGGAGCAAAGCAGACAATGGAATAAGTAAATAGTGCGAAACTAAAGAGGAGGCTTACGTAAGGATGTAGTGAAACCATTTTACGAGGCAAATCTGTGAATCTTAAAACGCATTTGTTATGGATTACGTCAACGTCAGATTACCGGATGGTGTCTCGCGAGGACGCGGAACGAATGAGAGCAACCGGCTCGGATCTTGAGCAGTTAGATTATTTGCCTCATGTAATATACGTATCCGGCACCTGCGCTGCACAACGACGTTATAGCAAATAAATAACATTAATGGGACCTGTATTACATTGCCTGTTTTGCATTTCTGCATCAGCAACAGCAGTTAATAATAATAATAATAATTTTATTGATCATAATCAGTGATACATTTGAACCAGAGATCCCTGACTCCTAGAGAAGCGTGAGCTGTGGCCTAGGAGTCAGTTCCTTCCCTAATGTAATGTGCTGCTGATCTAGATTCTAATAGTTAGTAAAACATGTGGGTGGGTGAGAAAATGTGGGTGCAATGGTGATTTGTATGAAGGTGTGTGTACGTGGAATTGTAATAAGAAACATAACGTTTCTATAAAATAAAGCTAATACTAATTACGTAACTTCACGCCTGTAATCCCCGAAGAGGTAGGCAGAGGAATGCAGAACATTCCCACGTTTCACCTGTTACGGTCCCACTATGGAACAGGTGGTGAGCCTATTGCCATGCATCGGGCACATATCCAGACTCCGGACCACTAGTAGAATTTAAATTTAGATTTTCTAGAAAATTTCCTAGAAAATTTCTAAATTAGAAAAACTCTTTTGTGGTGTTCGACCCGGGAATCGAACCCGGGACCTTCGATCGATCGGCAGTCGCACTTGCAACCAACACGACCAACGAGACAGTCTAACTAATTGTTAGTATAAAATACCTGTATAACTGCGTAAAGCCTATAACGACGAATGATGGTGTTGAAATGAAACTTAGAAACTACGCTACATTGTTTAAAAAGACTTGTTCATGGCCCTTAACCATATGTGTACGGAGTGGTGTAATTAACAAGGGGAGGTCAGGTTTCCTTTGCCCTGTAAAACGTACCCATTAATGAGGCCGTCGGTCCTTTGATACACTTTTTTATAGAAAAGTTGCCGATTCATGTACATCAACTCCGTCAAGTCGGAACGGCTTGGATTTAAAATAAAATCAATAATTGCAGAGTACTTTTCGTTAAACTAACATTTTGTTACTTGCACGACAAGGTCAATGTCATAAATAACTAATCTCACTTCATCGTCCTGCAATGTCCTCGTGGATGGCTGCACAACAGCATTCTTACTCAACGAATGAGAGCTTGGTCGACCATTCGCAACAGCGCGCAAATCGCGTAGATGAAAACTTTGTCGGCTTTCACAAGCTATTCTTGTTTGTCATTATTACTTTTCACCTGATCTGACCGCTTCTACGTCTAGTCTCATTCAAAGTAAAATAATTATTATTACGTACTAAGATCTGCATTGTTAAATATCAACAATCATCCTTATATCATAATGTCCAGCCTGTCGCCGTCCACGGCCGTGCTGCCCAAAGGGAGTTCTGCACATAGTCCCCACGCTGGGAATGTGGAGTGGGATAGCAAAGTACAATATTGCGCTTGGCCTACGCCGCTGCCCAGCAAGGGCCACGGCATTTAGTCGAGACATGCACATGTTAAACTGCAATATTACGATAAATACTTTTAAAGTCAGGACTTGTTGGAGAGATTGTACGTATTGTGAGTTGGTGAAGCCTCGTGGCACGTGTGAACTTGTTACTTTCAGTTTGCATGAGATACCGACTTCGCAATGTATGTGAAATCGCTAAAAATATTGTCGCGACCCCCGCGTTTTGTTACTGGTGATAGAGTTGGTGTAAAGGGGCGTAACGTGACGATATTATACTATAAAATAAAAGAATATTAAGGACAATTTTTCATTGTACACATTGAACAATATAAGTGAAAAACATCAATATTATTAGGACATACTGGAAACCAAACCAGACATGCCAATGTGTCCGATCTAACCGTGTCAGTGGAATAACGATACATATTTTATAAGAAAAGTTTTCCGTTCGATGTTCGATGGAAACAAAATCGATTGCAACTCACGCTCGCTGCGACTAAAAATTAACAACGTGGTATATAACGCCGTGACATAATAGTCCTCGATAATTAAAACGGGACCAAATATAATTAATGTTTATTAATATTTTAATTAATGTTGAATGTGATGATGTAACATTGAACAAATGAAGGTGTATTTACAATAAGACTGTTTGTAAACACATGTACGTAAATAAGTGTTTTAATAAAAAAAAGGAGTCTTTCAATATACAATTATTGTAACGCCGATTTTTTACACAAAAAGTAAACGATGAGCGCTTGTAGGAACATTTATTCGATGCGATGGCGACTGAGAGGCGATGTGGTCGTGACGCTGAAGTGGTAAAGAAGAACGGTTTATTCGTCCACTACAGTCTGCCCAAAGGTAAATGGAGGCTTATATTTAATTCACGTACTCTAACAAATAAGGTTTGAAGAGAAAAAAACGTAACTTCATGCCTGTAATCTCCGAAGAGGTAGGCAGGGGAATTCAGAACACTCCCACGTTTCACCAGTTACATTTACGTCCCACTATAGAATATGTGGTTAGCCTATTGCCATACACCGGACACATATCCAAACTCCGAACTACTACTAGAAAATATAAATTAGAAAATTTTGTAGACCCGTTCGGGAGGACCCGATAATCGAACCCGGGTCCTCCCGACCGGCAGTCGCACTTGCAACCAACACGACCAACGAGGCAGTTTGAACAGATACATACAGATATACTACAGATGTCTTCCATTGAGAGTAGGTATATAAAGGTCCTGTCAACGTCTATTTACCTGATTGGGAAATGGAACTGTTTAAGACCGTCCTAGAGTAGGTGTCGGATACCATCGGGTAAGACAGTAGGCATCAATTAAATACGGTTCCACTTTAGTCCCACGGAACAGTATCGTAACGTAACATCACGCCTGCAATCCTCGAAGAGCTAGGCAGAGGAATGTAGTACACTGGTATAACATGGGATGTTATACCAGTTACGTTTACGTCTGACTATGGATTAGATGGTGTGTCTATTGCATTGCCAGGTGGTCAAGAAGAGATATTCCACATCATGACATCTGCCATTTATTCCTGCCCTACTCCATGCTCAGTCTTGAGTCGCATTTGTTATTTACTCTTGGTTAACTTCGCCAATAACACCGAGGTCACAGGAGACATGAACGCCTCTGATAATTCCGAAACGAATTGGGCTATCCCGAAAACCATTCGTTAGTGAACCCAGTAGATAATTTAATAATGTATACCTAATTATGTGATGTATTAATGTATTAGACTATAAACTAAATATAATACAGTGTCAGTGTTCCCGAGCCATAACATAAGTCGACGGACGCGGGCCAGCCCTCGCGTGTCTCTCACAAGCGTGCCGTAATAGTGTTACTGCCCAATTCCCTAGCTCGTTGCGAAAATTTAATTTTGTATTTTTTTTACTTTAAACTACTGTTATTATATCGTGACGCCAGATCCTTTGCGAAGTAGACAGACGTCATCGAATGGCACTTCCTTTTACATAAATGTCAGGTGCCAGGTATCTTCTAAGTTTATACTTTATAAAACCTCACCTCTCTCCAAAGATTGAGGTTTCAGTGACTGCAGCTGGTGCATTTTACAAGTTTTCATCTTTCAACAACACAAGAACAAAAGAATTCCATGTATTAAAACGAATAAATAATATCTTAAAAATTTGTTAATTAATTGAGTTAGAATTTCCGAACCCGGCGTGCATGTGTGAAAAGGTGATGAATGTGAAAAAAGACCTGGCGTGAGGATATGTACGTATGTATATACTAATTAAAAAGCTGTCATGATTAACAATAACAGCAAATAAAACTCGTTTGTGTAAAGTGCATCAGCAGCCAAAATCGACTAAGAGAGAAAATGAAGTACACAACCGTTTATAAAACACATACGTTAGTATCGCCGTCGATGTATTAAATATGGATGTAACAAGTTATCTACAAGCGCGCAGGAACCGGGCACGAACAGTAAACATTGGAGCGTCGATAGTGAATGATAGGGGTCTTAATGACCCGCACGCGAAGATACACCGGAACACATGTACAGAAACGGTACACTGGGCGATACAGTACTTTTTATCTGTTTATATGCACTACACTTAAAAGCGGTCAGGTTCTGCGTTCCTTCGCCTATTTGTTGTAGGTAATTACGTCATTTACATGTAATACCTAAGTCGGTTCTCCCCGCCTACCCCTCAAGGAAATTGGCGTGATGTCATGATAATAATAATAAAATAATTTAAATACCATAAATGCATCGGCACATCAGCCATTCCACATGTTAGTTACTTCGTTATGAAACTTCCGCCATTAAAATTAAATATTTTAAGTTTTCAAAGTGATAAAATATAAAACGTCAAAGATTGATTATTAAATCGAATTTAAAAAATCATTTTTGTGGATTGTACATTTCCGTTTCAAATTGCTATTACTTGATAGACGTAATTATACTGAACATCAAACATATACGGTATATATATACGGTTATACACATTAAAAACTTCTTCACTGGTCTTTCAGTTTTCTCTCATATTACACCTTTGACTTCAGAGTTTCAGACACCTGTTTGCATTCAGTTCTACCAGTTTCAACTTAATAGGTACCTACATGTTTATATTAAAGTTTTCCAATTTAGTTTCATGACAACAAAAATTAAATAAACCTCAAATAGAACGTGTCTGAGATTCGGCGCATATGTTATCGTAGACAGTGGCAAGTCGCGTGCAAACTTCAACAAAGTTTACGCTTAACATAAAAGAACGGCTCTACTCTTTTCACAGAAAATAATGTATACACGACCTGAAACGATCGAAATTGCATTTTAAAAATTCAAAACACAAATTGTATCGCCTGACTGCCTCGCTAGCGTACTCCATTGCTCAGACGAGCTAATATTTGCGTAAAGGCAAGTTTTACTCCGTTGCAGTTCGATGCCACCTTGCTTTATATAATAATTATAAAGTCTTTTTACATGAGAAGGCAGGGTGTGGACAAACGTGCTACATCCCAGGATACATGTCGCCTACCACCGAATGAGATTATGCGGCTATTAAGAAAAATGTATTTTTTATTTAATAAATTAGACCAATCAAGCGTATTGTTCTTTATTTGCTTTCAACTTTCTGACGCTAATTCTGACGGAGAACAAGACTCTCCCATCATGACCAAATAGGCCAATTAGTGACTAATAGGGGCGTCAGAAGCTGCCGAAATCGACGTGCTTGTGATAAATAATTGTAAGATAAATAAGTGATAAATAAGTATGACAAGTAATTGTCAACTATCACTGAATGATATAAAAAAGTTGTTAGACCATAACGTGGTAATACAAAACGTGCGTTATAAAATGATGTAAACGTTAAATGTCCGATATCTAGGCAGTAATGTGTACAGCAGATCGATAGTTGAACCGGCTGGCCAACTAATACTAGGTGTCAGCGTCTATCTGTTTAAATTGGTACGTGTACGACTCGTTGGTTGAATTGTTTCAAGCGTGCTGCTCACAGACAGGACCTGGGTTCGACCTCTGCGCACGTCTTTGGAAATTACACGAGTGATGTTACGTTTTCAGTACGCGTAATTTGGTGTCTTATGTACAGTATGTATAAGACTTTAGTAGTGTCTGAAAAATGGTCGAAACTGTTCTATTTACTTGAATAATTTATGTTTGAATTCCTCTTGTATTTACTTGAATTATTTTTGAAGCTTGAACGTCATTGAGGAGCTTCAATCACACAGTATCCTTGTAAAGATCCTTACACTGTGCTACCATTTGACCACAGTCTGTTATATTTCTGGTATAGATCGTTTAATCGTAAGCAATTAATATTTATTATAATTATGATATGCTACGCCCAGCTCATTCCAACTTCAGTAAACCAATCCTTTCCGCTACGAGTATGTCGTTGACTCCGGTTCTCTAAATACAACTTCTAAAAGATTCCAAGCATAATTAGCTGATGTTGTACAAACACTTTTGTAATTATCATAGCTTTACCGTTACCATTAAAAGTGGATGATTCATAAACACTCAGCCACACCAACGTCGTGTTACGAAGTGTCGAATATAAATCACATGTAATATTAGCCAACATTTGGTCACAACGAAGGTCAAACACATTATACTACGCTTAGTATTACATAATACTATATAAATAAGACGCAATACAGTTACGTGTGACTCATTTGAGGGCTGAATAATTTTTAAATAATTGTAAAGTATTCTAAGTAACGTAGATTTTCGAGTTAGCATTTCTAAAAGAAGCTCAGGTTATTTATGCCCGCTATAGGGAAATATACACAGCACCTATCCCATGGCAGGACGTAAACGTAACTGGTGAAACGCGGGAGTGTGTGTACACTCTGCTTACCTCTTCGGGAGGTAATCCCCATACAGGCATGATGTTATGTTTAAAACATGTTTATTGTACTTGTTGCATGTTAGGTAGCACATTTTCGCTGTTGGTTACTACATGATTGCATTAATAGAATACCCGCTAGTGAAATTAATCTTGATAGTTATATCTTTGTTTGTACATATATTAATTTATTTATCAATTGTTTCATTCTACTTTGTTAATTATCAAAGTTACTTCCTTAATTAATTTATTTAATAATTTTAAAGTAAAGTAAAACTTTCCTACGAACATAAGTCTGTACAAAAATACTGCTCTATTTATTTCTTAAGAAAATATTTGTGCAACAAAAAAAAGATGCACAGTAAATAAAAAATTAAACTTTCAATTATCGACTTTACCAAAACTCGTGACATTTTAAGGCAAATACCAGCACTTGCCTAAAGTTATTACTCAAATTAATTAACATAATATTTTTCCTGTCAAGTTATTACTTAAGCTACTCAGTAGTAATTAAAACATACATTAGCAGCAAATAGCTGGCGAATGACATAGCTTTATTGTTTTAGACGCCGGCGAATATGTAGGGCTTTAGGGTTTGTAATGGCTGTTACAACAAAAACTATGCAAATTGAAATGGACGTAATAAATTAGCATAGAAATTCAGGCGAATACCTTTCTTATAACGTTGTTCGACACGTAAACTAGCGTAACCGGATTTTGTGTTCAAACTATTTTCTTTCAGGTTAGATAAAAGTACTGTTGATCATGAATCAATTTATCCTTATTATATAACGTAACTTCACGCCTGTAATCCCCGAAGCAGTAGGCAGAGGAATGCAGAACACTCCCACGTTTCACCAGTTACGTTTACGTCCT
>DWEJ01000122.1:0-20964 GCA_018245835.1 Mysoria sejanus stolli | reverse complement strand
CCACATTCATAACTCTTTTCATACATGCACGCCGGTTTCGGAGACTTCTGACTCCCCCATCAGCCAGTGGGGAGTGCCAAATTTAAATCTTTTGTTATTACAAAAGATTTAAATTTGGCATTTCAGCTACAAAATGTCATTTCTTCACAAGGCATGTGATATTTAATGGATTATGCAATGAAAACTAAATGCTTGCCTTGCTCTAGCTTATTCAATAAGAACTGGAAATCCGCCTATAAATTGCCATAATATTTTTGAATGAATATTTAATTATCTTTCCTAATTTCCTACCTTGCACATTACACTAACACAACCCGGAATGGTTTATAAAGAAATATCTTTTACAAAGACCAATTTTACCAATATCACATTTTTAATTAAAAACTTAAATATTATTGCACAGGAGATCTTCACATTTACAATTTTTTACAAACGTAACAACGCCTGTAATACGCGATGAGGTAGGCAGAGGAGTGTGGAACACTCCCACGATTCACCAGTTATGTTTATGCTTCACTATGGTAACATTTTCTAAGAATCCAATATTTTTATGATTTACCTACGTAATTAGTTGCTTCAACAAAAACATGAATAGTTTTGTTTTCTGACTATGGTTCAGTAAGTTACAAAACAAAAATAAAAATGTAGTTACAATACAAAAATACAAATTCAGTGCTTATTTTTATATTATTATATTAGTGAAACAGCACAGTTCTCCCAATTTCAAATGGATGTGTACCAGTAATAAACACAGGCACAAACCTATGTATATTTAATAATATTTATCTAATTCAAACACTGTTTGAATGCGTCACGTGTGTAACTTTACATAGAGCCATTAACTCTGAGTTAGCAAGTCTCTGGTGCCCCTCAAACTGGAACGCGATACTGGTACTTACTTAACGATAGAAATAATCACAATTATTTGGGTTTTGCAAATAAAACATGATTGAAGGAGTCTGTATAGGTACATTAAAAAATACATTAAGGTACCGTTAATATAAAATCATACATTATGAAAAAAACAGCTAAAGACATTAAACTGCAATCAATTATTTTTAAAATAAAAATAATTTTGGAATTTAATTGAAATACCTACTACAAATACTGTGTGAATTTAATTTAATATATAAATATGGCCTAATACTCAAATACTTTTTTAATTAAGTATCTTCCTATAGCTACAAGTACAATATGTATTCGCGTATTTTCTTTCCAATACTTTCAGTAATAATATATCAGTGCACAATGTTGCCAATATTGTAATTACTTAGTAAACGGTGCCACGCTTCATTTGTTGCCATAGTAGATCTGAGGGCAGCACTCGATGAGGCTCTGTAAGGCTCTGATTTCGAAGGCGAGGTTAGTGATAGCGGGTGGAGTTGCCACTAGAGTTGGCGCGAAAACTGTACTCAAATTATAAGCACTCATTTTGTTCACTTCTGCTTGTAGAGATACCCTGAAATATATCAGATGTTTTCTGAGAAAGTTCCGACTAAAACACATTTTAAAATCATAGATGCACAAGATGTACTAATTTCATAACATGACAAGCACAAAATCCGGATCTGTACTTTTAAAAATTTGTATTATTTTCTACATTCGAGTAAATGGAACACCATTGCCTAATTTCTATGAGAATGTTAGGTGTTAGCGGTAGCTAATATATCTATCACTCTAAATCTTCTTTGAACGTTATTCAAAATATTCAAGGTATTTGTCAGTCAGTATCAAATTGATAATAGGACTGTAAAAACAGGTATCGTTATAAGTACCTGGGTACTTCGCATTGATATGATCGCAGATCGTATTGGTGGTCCGGTATGGTGGACCATCACCGTATTAATTGTGTATCTGTCGTATATGATGATCGGCCTGAAAGAACTAACCTGTGTAGATGCTGGACCATATACTGGAGGCAGTTGAAGTGCGCCGGTGGTAACAGATCGAGACACTCTCGTAACTTCGCCACCTGGACCGGGATGGTCTGCAATTCTGCGAGACAATGTACATCGGTTGCGCATGAAATATTCCTTTCATTAAAATTTGTCGGTGGCCTCTTGCACCATTTTAATAACTGCCAACCTTTACACATGCAATGGTTATAAAAATAAGCTGTCCCAGTAGAGAAATGTCCGCATCGGGGCGAAGTACGAACACTCCGTATCGGTGCTTGGTAGGGGAATGTATGTTCAAGTGCGGGTACATGTAAATGAATCAGCCTCTTGCAGCCCACCGCTGGACATGGCCTTCCCCTTGAGGTTTATGATCGTAATCCTGTTCAGTATGCGGGTTTGAGAACGCAGAGCGCATCTTCTCGCTTGTATAGACGATCAGGGAAATTTTTGTAGCTAGATAAGACGCGCCATACTTCTATCTGTCAGCGTAGAGTTTTGTCGTCTTTTAGTAGACCCTGTATGCTGGCACGAGATCAGGGGATGTATATTCTTACTCCGCCCCGAAACGGAACAAGTGCGTAAACATTTATGATATTAAGAATATATATGTATATAGGTCATATATCTAAGCATATATATTCCTTCGTTTTCTTTCTAAATAAGTAGTAGTGTATAAACTCACGAATAGCACTGATGAACTTCGGATGCACCTCGTAAGTGACCAGGGGGACCGGCAACAGCCGCAAGTACAGCTTGAGTGTGCCAGCCACTACGTTTATATTGCTATAAGCACTCAGATCAGTCATCTCGCCATCTGGAACATAGGAAATTTTCGATTTAAACTTCAGTTGAAATTGATTTAAATACTGGCACGTTTCTTCTTAATTAAAGACGAAAAAAAGCTCATTTAACACATAACATATCGTAGACATTGAGCCTGGTCCGAATTTGACTCTTGTTATGGCGTTCCAGACCCTAACACCATTCGAAAAAGCAATACCTCGATCGAACGCCAACTTCAACGACTCGATTTCATCCGCGAATCCGGACACTCGGTAGATCCCCTCGGAATCCATCCCTCTGGCCTCAATTTCGTTCACGCACTTTCTTACAACGAACGGCAGTGTACTGGAGTGAGCGTTCAGCAACGTTGTCAAGTCTATGCCGAAAACGCCACGCAGTTTCTTCAAATCTGGTACGCAATGATTCGGTACGCGTTCCGAACATTTTGAATGCGCTATGAAGCCGCAGTCTGAAATAATAGAACGAACCATAACATATTTTACGCTTTAAAGTAGACACAGACACTTTATATGTGGAAATTTATAACCATCGAATAAAAGTGATCCGTTATTGTGGCTATTAATGAAAAAAAAAACTAATTACCTTCACATTTCACGCCCTGCGCGGTGAAACCCCATAGAAAATTAGCACAGAGCTCACACCAATTCAACCCTTTAAACGTATGAACCTTGAAACTATGAGATTTAGTGTATTTATAAAGAAGGGGGTTATCTTCATTGGTTGGCGTGAGGTCGAGGAGGGGTTTCTTGCCTCCGTTGTTAATGTCAGTACTACTTTTTGACTGAAGTTTGTTAATGATTGGGCTAGATTTGTTCGAAGCCCTATAAGGAAGAATCAGAAGAATAGAATGAATGGTTATTTTCGAATGTTCATGTGTTATTTTGCAATAATAGTGTAATGTTATTAACATCCGATTTATAATTACTAGCAGCGGTTACAAGGACGACTGCTGTTCAAGAGGTCTCTTCACTTAAAACTCTTAATTGAAGCTTGTAATCTGGATTTTTACAACGACAGGCACATCACCTATTCCGTGATGAAACATAAGTGTAACTGATGAAACTAGGAAGTGTACTGCTCTCCTCAGCCTATCTTAACGGCAATTATAGGCGTGATATTATGTTAAATTGTAATTATCTACATTCTACAAAATATGTAGATTGATTGTTTTGGAATAAGTACATATTATATTAAATTTTACAACGGTAAATTTCAAGAGATCTTCTATTTTGGCATTATATTTATATTGTTTAATACTTTGGCACTGACAGACAAAGACAGATTATATTAAAAATACAAGTAAAACAAAAAAACCATCCCCATTTATAAAGAACCACATTATATCATTGGTTTCTCAAGTATAATATAAATATAAACATTCTCAAGTATAAACATTCTAACCAAATATTAAAACAAATATAAAATGTTTTAATAACATAAAAATGATAGTTTAACCATAATGAAATTAACGCAAGATAGCATAATTCACACTAAAAGAGGACCAGGAAGGAAGTATTCAAATTAGCAATGAAACATATTAAACACACAAATGCAAAATAAAATATTAACAATTGAATGTATGGTTTGAAAAGCGTTTGAGCCATTACTTATTCATGAAAATGTAAATTTAATTGAGAGAATATAAAGTTGTTAATTGCTTTTTGAAGAAAATAGATGATATTAAGACATGAGACATTTATCCAAATTACCAGTGGCAAATGACAATAGCAGAGTTTACATTTAATCAGTACACAACAATTTTCCGGCCTTTGATTAATTTCGACAATTTGATGTTCTTTTGTTTTTAACATAAAATTCTTGGACATGGCTTTAAATAAAGAACAATTTTATTAAATCAAAGCTTAAGGTTATGTGTTACCTTCTTTTTATTGATAATTTCCACATATTCAAGTTACACTGTATTAAAATTTTATAGTTTAAAATGTAACAATAATACATGTTTACTTAGATGCACATAATGAATGACTAAGTGTAATAAATGTTATGGTCATTATTATTTAGGGATTGTTTTCCGTATTTGCATTCAATGGATAGGAAAACCACTAGTTTTTGATCCAGTTAATTGACTTTTTAATGGTAAATTGGTAAATCAATGCAGAGTATGACTACAGCTAGACATAGCCTCGCTTGTTGAAGGTAAGCTCACACTTTTCTCTGTATTATAGTTAGTTAAAAAATGCTCATGTTATGATCTGTAGTAATAAGAGTCAACAATAAAATCAAAGTATGTAACTACTAAGAATTCAACCCACCTACTCTTAATCCCATATAATTTATGTTGCCAACTGTAAAATCTATAAAATGAAACGTAAAATAAACATATTTTGATGTCACAAAAGAATTGATATGCTACCTATTTAATTATAAATTTGTCGAGGTCGTAGAACAAAGACAGATTTATTTTTTCAGAAAAATCTTTTTTGACATATTTTTACTTGAAATACTTAACTTTATTATAAAACAAACGATTTTCTAATTCTGTATTATACAACGGAGATAGAGTTGAACACCGACGGATTTGTTTTTTTATTTAACGTAAAACCAAATCTTCAAAGTGCACTCCTGAAAAGTTAGAAAATATCAGATCTGTCTTTGTTCTACAATTGCAACGAATTTATTCCAAATTAATCTGTTTCAGGTAATTTCTGTGTATCCTATATAGCTCGTACAACTTCTTTAAACTTTTCAGATAAAAATAGATTTTAAATTGTGTAAATAATGGAAGCATGAATGAATTTTATATCAATAATATTAAATAATACTTGCTGTTGAATTTTGGTGAGAGTATTTAGTTTCCGTCTATTCAGTGTCACATATGGACTCTCAGTGTAGTTTGTTGGGGAGTTAATCATATCAAGGATGTGGTGAGCCTTGAGCTCCATGTGACAAATGATTAGACCATCTGCCACCAAGTCATAGATAGTTTCATATCTCTTGTCTCTAATATAGTGAGTGCCATCATAATAGAGTTTGTAGTGATGTATTTTGTTATTAAATCTGCAAATGAAACAATACTTTAATCAAATTAAAAATAACACAATTAATTGATATGTACTAATATTGTTAAAATTCAAATAGAAAATTATGCTGAGTAATTTTATTATATATTTCATGACAGCCTTGTCCAGTCATAATAATGTAAGAAATGTCACTCCATCTTTTTACTATATTAAAAGATAGTTTCTGTGTCTATCTGGTCCTGGGTTCGATTCTCGGGTCGAACACTACAAATGAATTTTTCTGATTTAGAAATTTTCTAATTTAGAAGTTTTCTGATTTAATTTAGAAAATGTCTAGAAATTTCCTAGAGAAATTCTAGAAGAATCTAAAAATTAAATTTCATTCTAGTGGTGGTTCGGAGTCTGGATATGTGCCCTATTGATCATATATTATGAAAATCTAGATAATTATGCATTTAAAATTAACCCATTGCAAATGTCAAAATTTCAAGTTGGATATTTGTTTTAGTCATACAAAATATTTTTTTATGTCAAACAAGATATTGAAAATTATGTAAATTCTAATTGAAATTAACATAAGCTTAATCACTCATCTGCCAACATACTCACAAGACTAGACAACATCCCAATCAATGTTGCCATTAACATTTCTCAATATTCCATATTACAATTTGTAACTTACTTAAAATAGATAATTTGTTTAAAATTAAGCAGCTGTGACATTAAAAATGATTAAAAAGTGAAATCCACTTACAAACAAATCGACTAGAGAACTTACATAAAATTATATTTTAAAGTTTTATTAGCAGTTACAAGCTCATTTGTTAGAAGCTGTTATGAAATAATGCAGCGATCAAGAAATTATACAATTTTCACACACTTTCATTTAAAAAACCCCATCAATTGAATGCAAGATATTTGAATCAGTTCTTTGCATATAACTTGGTCTAATATCAGATAGACATATTTCAGGTAAACTCGATTAGAATTTGAGAATACCAAATAATTTGATATCACTGACAAAAGCATTGAGCTTTTGATAAATCCAAACAACTACACTAAAACTAACCTTTTGCATCGACAATTATGTATGTGTTGTCATATGAAAGGTCAATATTCTAGTAACTAAATCAATGTGAATAAAAAAAACAGTTTTCACATGTCTATATGAACTTACACCAAAAACTATTGAAGTACATTACGACAAACAGTATAAGGCCACATTTAAGCCAATTTTTTTTATAATAATCTGAATTTAACGCTATAATTCGCATTACAATGCTATAGTAATTATGTATGTGTTGTCATATGAAAGGACAATAATCACCAATTATCTATACTTTGTTCCCGTTAAAAATACAGTGAGACATCAGTGTACATGCAGGGTAAAGGTTTATTCACCATGGTGTTCATAATACAAACAAATTATGTTTTAAATAAGTTTAATTGATTTGTAAAATATTATATTAAGATTAATAGAAGAAAATAGTATTTAATATATATATATATATATAAATATACAATATTTTTTGTACTAAAATGTCCATAGTCGTATTTAAATCACACTGTTTAAATACTTAAAAACTTTGCTAATTACTTTTCTTTCTCCGCTATGTATTACTGAACTACTTTTATTCGTATGAATAGATGAAGTATTCATTGTTTTTATAAATTCAGTTACAGAAAAAGCATAGGACACAATCATTACCTTCGAAAGTATTCATTCAACTGATCACTGTGAACTCTACTTTCTAATTATGAACAATTCGATTGGTTTGGGGGCATCGCTAGGTCTATGAGTAACTGCATTCTTAACGTGAACAGACTATAGTGACTAAATCAATGTGAATTTAAAAAAAATAGTTCTCATATGTCTATATGAACTTACAACCAAAAACTATTGAAGTACATTACCACAAACAGTATAAGGCCACATTTAAGCCAATTTTTTTTATAATAACCTGAATTTAATGCTATAATTTGCATAACAATGCTATAGTAATTTTCTCTCTTATTATAAAGAATACTGACTACATGCTATCCAATACTTGGATGTTATTGCTAATTATTTGCCAGTTTAATTCATATCTAAACGAAGTACTTAAAATATCCAACATAATTTAACCACATTAAATTCGGAACTGGGATACTCCATTGAAATGCTGTTAAAAAGGTGCATAATTTTGTGTTTTTAAGTGGAAAGGCCCTATAGTAAGTGTTATTTTACCAGCACATCATGACTACAACTACAATAAAATATTTTAAATACATAAAAAATTAAATACAACCAACCAAGTTGTTTTGCACGGTAGTTAAAATATAAATTATTATATAGATCCATGAAACACTCCAATTTTCAAATAGATTATAACATTGCAATCCGCCAAAATCTTGGAATAAAATCATTAACTTGAAGCACTACTCAACTTTAGTTCATAAACATATTCATATCGTTCATTAAAATTGGAAATAATCCCAGTACAGCATGGGTTCTTATTCCCGGAATTCACCTCAATCTGTCTTTAATCGTTTGGCCGGTGTTGTGGTCCCACTGCTTTGAGAGTTAGAGTCTTCCGAAAAGTTCATGTGTGTGGAGGTGAAGTCTGTGGGCCCCTGTGAATCACTCACTGTTGAGAAACCTGAAAATTAGTTGCAATATATAAACTAACACTGTGTACTGTTATTGAAGTTCTTAACTTCTATAGTTTTTATAGAAATTTTTTTTCATAGCAAATATTTTATTAAATACCAAATAGTAAAAGAAAAAATTACATGTCAATGAAAAAGCAATTTACCAAATAGTGATTTAATTACAAGTTAAGACTGATTTTTTACCCAAATTTAGTTTAATTAGCACCATTGGGACTTCCATTCTAAGAAATAATGTTTTATATGTCGTCAATCTTAGCTTACATTAGTAAGATTTTCATGATGCATAAGTGAAACCATGTTGGATTTTAAAAGAAATTTTATATGTAATCGCGACCATTTTAAAATTAATATCTTAGGATGTTCTTATAATTATGTAAGTTTCCACAACACGTTCAATATGAAACCGTAATTAAGAAATATCCTTGAAAAAAAAGTGATTCGATGTCCTTCATATATTATTAAAATACTTAAATTCTAAGATATATAATATAACATACTTACATGTATTAGAATCTTCGGCCATGCCAAAATTCGAATTTGACGAGTCGTGCATTTTCTTTGGAGTTAAAGCGTTTTCCTTATTTTCGCGTTTAGCCGCGTGCTTCTTCTTCTGATCATTAGTAGAAATCGGTACCCATTTATATATTTTCATGGTGGTTTCACCGATGGTCACCCATTTCTTCTCCCTATAATTAAGTTTTATTTCAACATAATTCCACAAAAACAGTTTGGCATTGAAATAGTCTACATACCAATGGCGAACTTTTTCAACAGCTTGCATGACCCTTTTGATGTCATCTTTTACGCGGTTTCGTGTTTCGGCACGGACTGAACGAGACATGTTATATATTTTAAGAGTCACAACTAAATTAATACCAGCCAAAAATTTATTGACTTTATATAATTAATAGACACTTTCATTTACTACAGTCGGCGTTTTTTTTAATTCCATTCATCCGCCATTTATTTACGTGAACTGTCGTCAACTGAGATGACAGCCTTGACGGTCCAATCGGAGATATTGGATACAGCAACAGCATACAGCATAGATTGGAAAGCAATTGCTTAATTTGAGCGGTAACACAAAAAAATATTAAGAAGTCGATTAAATTGAAATGCCTTATAATTAATTAAACAGGAAACTTTAAATTTTGGTTAAGTACAGTTTTATAAAATATCGACTTCCTGGATTTAAAAATCAAGATTTTGGTAGTTGACATTTGGACATTATGTATGAAGAACTCGGAGTTATTTGATATTATTAGTTTAAAAATTGTAAGTATACACTAACTTTGAGAAACTATAAAGTATAACTGTAGTATCTTGTATTGTTTTTAGTTGTATTTTTAATACTCAGCATAATTATTGCATATATGCAATAACGAAACGATTAAAGGAATAGTATCGTCTTATTGGTGAAAATATTTTTTACGTGCAGACAACCAATGAGAAGTTTAGTTTTGTTGGTGATGTATCAAACGTATGATCAGGGTCGTAATCGAAAATTGAAAATATGAAAAAAGATTTTGAATGAAAAATTTTTACAGGTATTTTTGCCGGAATAAAAATAAAACAATAGAAAAATATCTAAGATGTTATTCTAAACCCCAGGTAAGGTACAGCGAATTAATTTGTTTGTTATATTTTGATCAATAATTTCTAGGGACAGAGATACTTGTGATATTCAGTGTAGATAAAATTTGACTTTATTAGGCGGCTGTCAGTTGTTTTACGTCTTAGTGTACTTTTTATTTAGTGGTATCTATTTATAAATACTCTTAACTGGACAAACATTTTCACGCTGCTGGGACAGCAGGGATGCTCTTTAATGGCTCTAACGGCTATGATGCAACGAGATGACAAGGTGGTTAGTTTCAACTAATTACGCTTCCTTCTTTTTTGTTCTGCTTTATTCTCTTTTCTCTCACATCTCACAGTAACATTCAATGTCCTTTCTTTCTCCGCATCGCTTTTGTGAAGAGGTCAAAACATAACCTTAAAAGCTTCTACTGGGTCAGAGCAAAATAATTTTAGAAGCAGATGTAGGCCGGTTGAAATTAACTTGCTCACAGACCGAAACATTGGCACGGTAGATAAGTTTAAACATTGCATTTTAACTTGAGGTTTACTCCTGCACTCTATAATAATTAAATCAAAAATATTTTTATAATAATTCTAAGTATGTAAAGTTTCAATTCGTAATAATTTTTGCAATAAAAAATTGCTTATAAAACTAAACCCCACACAACAAACAGTGTTTGATGTCATTGAAATGTGTATGAAATCACTTCATGATGTTTATTGTTATGATTGTTTCATACAATATCTGTCATATAAACATAGTCCATAGTAATACATGTAATACATCATTGTTGCATAATATCATAATTGAATAATGATATTTACCATTAACACCATTCAATAATATTCAAGCTTTATTTGTTAATATTTGGTAAAATTCATGCATTATTTCATATTTAGTTGTTGCACTCACTTTGCTACTGTAGTATTTCTATTAAAATTAAAGTAACAATACACCTGTAATCCCCAAAAAGATAGACAGAGAAATATAGAACACTCCTACAGTTCACCATTTAGATATCTTTGTTTCTAATAGAGTATTGTAGAATGTTTATAAACTTAGAAAATATTCAAGCATTCCAATGAATAGTATTGCAATAAATGTAAAAGTAACATTTTTTGTGTCTGTATGTCATTTGTATTTAATACTAACTGATTTTAAACACAGTACTAAATCATCACATATGACTGATTTGTTGCATACTGTAGTGATTTATGTCAAAGTGCACATATTGAATATGTCTTAAACTTTGCTATCACTGACTCAAATGCATTCTCATGGCTGTTATTTTTTTTGTTGCAGTTGAGTCCTGCATGTTGTGTTTGAACCTTAGAAGTGGTGCATTAAAATTATAATTATTGGCCTTGTCCGACATAAGGTTGGACTAACGATCCGTGCATCTTTCATTCCCGTATGGCTGCGTATGTTAACCGTACAATATCGATGATGGCTGGCGACGGGCCCCACAACGTCGCAATGCTGAATAATGGGACTGTCCGGGTGAACATGTCCAATGTGGACTCTCCGCTGCAGATCTTTGTGAGAGCCAAGAAGAAGATCAATGACATATTTGTGGAGATTGATGATTATGTCAAAGATGCAGTCGTCTTTATGCATGGTGAGTTGATTCATTTTATTTCTTTAGAGAATAGACATAAATCTCCTAATTTAGTCTAAAAATCATTATGAAAAATTAAATCTGTGTGTAACATAACTTACTAATGTTCAGAAGGCATCACCTTCTGAACATTAATGTGTAAACAGTGTACTGAATATGCTTCATAAACTTTAAGATGTACAATTTTGTAAATATTCTAGGGCCTTTTCATGATGATTCTGTATCCTCACGGATCTGAAATGCCTCTTCTATGGTCCTCAGTATATTTTATTTTTTTCTTAAATAACTTTCTTATTAACTGACTTCGTGGTTCTCATCCAAAGTAATCTTAAGCTTAGCTTATAAGTAGCTTACATATTGTTTTTCAGTATGAGATCTGATGCAGAATCATTAATGCATGTCCAGGCTAATAAAAACATTGTTTTGTTAGGTGACTGGTTTTCTTAAGTAAAACTTTGTGTAAAACAGCTTGGAATAATAAATATTATTTGGGATACCTCCACACATATATAATATCCCAAAGTAAGCACCAAAACAAGTTGTTGTAACAAGATGACTGATAAACAATATACATATGTACATATAAATGTATGCTGATGTAGATAATTTTTTATGATAATTTTGATATATATATTTTGAATATGATATTTTTTTTATTTATACAGCATTCAATTTGCTCATCACACAATTATTTATGCTGGTTGTTAAATGAACCTGGAATGTACTCAATATGTTATGCAATTAATGATTCATGGCTTTTGGTTAATCAGCTGAAATAGTGTCATTAAGCCTTAAATAAAAGCCTTTAATAGCCTGAAAGGATTAGTTAATTCATCTTCACTAGAATTCCCCCGCTAATATTTCATGATCCTATTTGGCATTACACTCTTACATCTTCCAGTTCGCGCTTTGCATGTTGAAAATGGAAGAATCACATCAGGTCTGGTGTGACAATATAATAAATTTATACTACCAAATTATACACATTTAATAAGAATATATGAATTAACATGAATTATAAGCCTGTTTATTGTATTGGCTTCATTTTATTTAGGTCCCTCCTTCCCATTGGTTGTATAAATTTAATTGATTTCGCTAATTAAATATAGCATGTGCACATTATTCAACTTTTATTATGGCAAATTTGTGCTGTTCATTACATTACATTAGTTTACTGGGGTTATGAACATGTTGTGTTGTATTGTTACATGTTTCTTGTATTGATTTTTAATTGGTAGTTTTTTTTTTAACTGTCATTTTGTTCTTTTATTTAGTGGTGTCTGGTGAAAATGGCATTGCGACACCACAAGATGTGTCCGTTGTGGAAGGGTACGTCAGCAAAGTGGAGGCCATACGGGAAGTGCTCAAGCGGGATCACATGAAAGTGGCCTTCTTCGGCAGGTACAGTCTTTTTTACATAGCACACTTCATACTTTTCTTTGTATGGTTTAATTTGCATGTTTGATATATTACTGGAAGGGTTGGCTCCTTTATAAGCGCATACTTTTGATTTGTACTGTACTCCATGGTATGTCATTTTTGACCAGAACATTTCGTACATTACTAGATGGCTTGCACCTTTTTATTCATAATTTTTATCTGTATATTTTATATCATAGTGGATAATAAGTAGAGTATCTTTTAAAGGTACGTATAGTTTTTTCATACCTCACTAAGTTGCATGAACCAAGAATAGCACATCTTATTGTTCACTGGGTGGCATACACTTTAAGAGTATGTTGAAGTTGTTAAGCTTGATATATAATTGCTGTTATGTGTTTTATTATAATTATGTCCTATGTCAAGGACTGCCATAACTGTTATCAGGTAGAAATATAGCTTTATATGTCAATATATAAATGTGAGTATGTCCTGCAGTAATTGGTTTGCAATGTTATTAGGTAGTTTAAAATTATATTCTATGAAGACATCTTATTCGGGAATTGAAACAAGGGTTGACTAAAAATTTTTTTAAAGAATCATTTTACACACATTTAAAAATAATAACCATTATCTATCATGTTATTATAAAATTTTTTGGTGTAACCTCTCATGATAAAGTTTTCGGTTTGATTCAGGGGTCAAACACAACAAAATTTTCTAATTTAGATTTTCTGGTAGTGGCTAGGAGTATGGATATGTGCTCGATACATGGTAATAGGCTCACCACTTATTCTATAGTTACTACGTAACTGGTGAAACGTGGTAGTATTCTGTATTCCTCTGCCTACCTCTTCGCAGATTACAGGTTTGAAGTTACGTTATGATGAAGTTTAAATAATATAACACAATTGTAGAATGGCACATTTAAAATAACCATAAATATAAACTTAATTTCAGGACAAGCAATGGTAAAAGCACAGTTATAAATGCTATGCTGCACGATAAAATCTTGCCAAGTGGTATTGGACACACCACCAACTGCTTCCTGCAGGTGGAAGGTTCAGACACAGATGAGGCTTTCTTGAGGACTGAGGGGTCTGAGGAGAAGCTCAATGTGCAGGTTAGTCTCAACTAATCTTATACCAATGGTTGGTAAATTAATGATTGAATGATTGACTGATTTTTTTTCATATAGGTTTTCTTTATTAAGTATAGTTATTGTATTAATGGGAACTGTATTTTACTGATTTTAGGTAGTTTCAAATATTTTATTTCAATTTTAATTTTAAATAACTGACTGCCTGATTGGCCTTGATGGTTGCAAGATCAACTGATGATCAAGGTCCTGGTTTCCAATCCTGGGTCAGGCTAACTTACATTTTCTTGTATTGGCCCAGAGTCTGGGTAGGTCCCTTGTGTGTGGACATAAATGTCACTAGTGAAACATGGTAGTATATTACATTTCACAGCCCAGCGTCTTGTGGATCACAGACATTGACATTATGTTCAATTTTAATTTAATTTATATATGGTAATAGTGTAACTATAAGACTGCCTTTATTAAACAAAACACTACACTCCCAGGTTTAGTGGTTGTGTTTACTAATCATCAATTCAGTGGGGCAGTCAAAATTGCTACATGTACTTTGACTTGATCCTGGCAGTCGGTGAGCCAGCTGGGGCACGCGCTGTGCGCGACGCGGCTGCAGGAGTGCTCGCTGGTGCACGTGTACTGGCCGCGCGAGCTGTGCGCGCTGCTGCGCGACGACGTGGTGCTGGTGGACAGCCCCGGCGTGGACGTGACGCCCAACCTGGACGAGTGGATCGACAAGTACTGCCTCGACGCCGACGTGTTCGTGCTCGTGGCCAACGCCGAGTCCACGCTCATGGTCACGGTCAGTAGCCGGCAGATCGTTTTATTATGTTCAGACTATTTATTTATTTATTTGAAAATAACTATGGATATCTCTTGTCATTAGTAAATCTTCACCTTATTGTTTATTATTAATGCTAATGCTAAGTAATAAATAATACTATTTATGTTTCTACTATGTCCATTTTTGGTAAGGTTGGCAGTTCGAGTCCTAGGTGTGGTTGGTTGGTGTTTGAGTTGTAAAGTTGTCAGTAGTTCTTTATATCCCAATTTTTCAACAAGTGGACCATAATAAGTAGTGCATCAATTTTATATGTATGTATTTTGTTCAAAGTGTGATAATAACAAAAAAAGGAATAATGTGAATCAAAATATTTTTATATTCTATTTTATGTGGCGCAGGAGAAGAACTTTTTTCACAAAGTGTCGACGAAAATTTCGCAACCGAACATATTCATACTGAACAACAGATGGGACGCGTCCGAGTCGGAGCCTGAATACTTGGATCAGGTAAAGTCAGATAAAAGATAAATTACAGATTTTTGTTTGCTTTTACTACAAAATATCATGCTTTCCTAAAAGCAGTAGGATTACATACCAAACTTATAAATAAAGGTTGTGGGTACAAACAACCTTCAATAAGCTTATGCGTCCAAAGTCACTACAATGATGGCTCTTACTTCCTTAATGAATAAAACAGATCAAAGGCATTAGTACGAATTGTTTCTTTATATTAGTTTCTGCGACGTGATGAGATAGAGTATAAAATTATTTTTTTTCTGTAATCCGAGACTTTAAAGCGCTCAGTAGAGAGTGACGCCTGCGGCTAGTGACGCGCACGCGCTTGCAGGTGCGCACGCAGCACGCCAACCGCTGCGTGGACTTCTTGTCGCGCGAGCTGCGCGTGTGCACGCCCAAGGAGGCCGAGGAGCGCATCTTCTTCATCTCGGCCAAGGAGGCGCTGCTCACCAGGATGCGCGAGCGCGAGAAGCCGGTCTCCTGTGAGTCTCGGAGTCGGTAATACTGAGGTTCTACTGCTGGACACGTGACCCGTCTTTGAATGAGAGGTCAAAATTGCCATTATTATCAATTACAATAAGAATGATGCAATAATTGCATCATTCTTATTGTACACACACAGCCACACATACTACACAACCTTATGTTTATGTAAAATTAATTATGCTTTTCTCACTCTCTATAGTTTTAACCTCCTGAATTATTAATTCATGAGTACATGACATAATAAGGACCTTGAAAATACTTTCCATATCAATAGATTTAAATAAATCATTATTGTAATGTGAACAATTATAACGGCGTGGAGACCGTTGAAGTTCTCCTCGGAATCGCTGAACGAGTATAGACGGTCGGTTTGTGTTCGCAGCGCCCACGCTGGCGGACGGCCACCAGGTGCGCTACTTCGAGTTCGTGGACTTCGAGCGCAAGTTCGAGGAGTGCATCAGCCAGTCGGCCGTGCGCACCAAGTTCGCGCAGCACTCGCGCCGCGGCAAGAGCATCGCGCACGACGTCATGGCGGCGCTCGACCTGGTGCGGCCTTTGGATGTCTGCTGGCCGTACACCGCCCTTAATCAACGCCGCTCCATTCGGAATTGGGCTTTCCGTATCCAGCTACATTATATTGTCTTATTTGCATCCTAAGAAGCTAGGATCCGCTAGGGACGAGACCACCATAAACGATGACTATTATTTATTATCCTTTATTGTTCAAAAATGACCGATCGAAACAAAGGGTGAACCCAAAGGAGAATGACACTAGTCATTCTCCTTCAGTCAATGTTTAGGCAACAGTAAATTTTTAAAAATTATTATTAATCCTCAAAAACCGATGTCTAGAAATGAAGTAAAAAATGTACTTGTCTGTGGCTTCCAGGTGTATAACAGTGCTTGCGACATAAAGTCGGCTAAAGTGGAGAAGCAGCGAGTGCTTCACGAGCAGCTATCAGCTGTAGAGGAACAGCTGACAACCATCACGAGACAGATGAAGGAGAAAATAAACCGCATGGTCGAGAGTGTAGAGCACAAGGTCATTCCCAAAATTGTTATTTATAATTTGAAAATTCTTCCAAACTGTGAATAAACAGGGTAATTACATGAGAGCGAATCGAATGCAAAAAAACCCCTGCAATGACAGTTTAAATAATCAGATACCCATGCGGTAAAGCCGTGGGTCGCAGCGGTGGGAGCGCCCCCGCTGTCGCGCCGCGGCCCAGCAGTTTATCATTCAGAGCTTAGGTCAATCAACATATAAACATTCACAATTAACATATATAATCGCTCGGCCGCAGGTGTCTCTCACGCTGAGCCAGGAGATCCGGCGGCTGTCGGCGCTGGTGGACGAGTATGACACGCCCTTCCGCACGGAGCGCGCCGCGCTCGAGCAGTACAAGCGGCAGCTGCACCGGCACGTGGAGGCCGGCCTCGGCTCGCGGCTCAAGAAGCGGCTGTCGGCGGATATCGGCCACGAGATGGACGAGGCGCAGAAGGAGATGGCCGGTCAGTGCTTGTGCGGCATACTCATACGTGGCAACACCAGAGGACTGTACTGTGAATCAATGTTAGAGTGAAATACAAGAGGGTATTATCTTTGAATAAAAATATTTATCATTATTTAATACTTATAAGTTACAAGTTTTAACTAATACTGTGTTACAACAGTATACACAAAACTGTCTCATTGTTGGGCTACAAATTCTCGATTCATTATATTAATCATGTGATATATTTTTATCTTCTTATTAATCCTTGGAGAAAGCTAACGTGAAAATGAACAATTGAACTAATGAAAAATTAAGTTACATAATAATGCCGTGGGACGCGGACCCTGCAGAACGCATGTACAACATCCTGCCGATGCACAAGCGCGCGGCGGCAGCGGGCTGCATCGTGCCGCACCAGCAGCCCTTCGAGGTGCTGTACCGCCTCAACTGCGACAACCTCTGCGCCGACTTCCACGAGGACCTGTCCTTTCGCTTCTCCTACGGCATCACCGCGCTCATCCAGCGCTTCCAGGGCCGCAACACCAACAAGATCGCGCTTAACAACCCCCCCTCATACACGCAGGTGCTGTTATCCCATGTGGCGCACTCTATCGTTGTAATAGTTATTATTCAATGTTATCAACAATAGTCTGGTCACCATAATACATATTTATCTGTTTGGGATGATACGATCGAATCACATGGAAATATCGTGCGGTATGTTGTGCCGCAGATCCCGCCGTCGATCGGGCCGGCGGCGGGCGCGGAGTGCTCGCGCGGGCGCAACGGGCCGGCTACGCTGGGCCCGCTCAGTGCCGACGAGTGGAGCATGGTGTCCAAGTTCGCGCTGGGGGCGCTCACCTCGCAGGGCACCATGGGCGGCCTGCTGCTCTCCGGATTGGTGAGCTAATTAATATTTCGCTATGTAGGACGAAATTTGCGGCTGGAGAATCGTTTTGTTATTGACAAATGAGGCAAATTAAAATATATAGAATTTATAATGTTGTAAGTGCTAATGGAATGTGTGTTAAAATTTATAATAAATTACCTAATGAGCTAAAAATTTTGACATGTACAACATTTAAAGTAAGATTAAAAAAATATTTATTAAATCGAAGTCACTATAATATAAAGGAATACTTGGAGTAACTTAAAACTATTTGACATCTGTATTAATATTAGAAATATGTATAAATTGTAATGAATCATATTTTAACATTGCAGTTATTAATAATGTAAGCTTTACATTGCATCTATGAATAAGACAAGATTTATAAAATTGTAATTGTTGAACTGTAAATTCATAATATGATATATGTAATTGTAACAATGTAGTTTAACAGCTTACTAGATTACATTTAATATGCAAATAAATAAATAAATGTTCATGAAAATATATATGGATATGAAAGTCTTCATTTTGGCATCCATCGTGTATAATTTCGACAATAAATACGAGTAGTTCGGTTGGATTTTGATTGAACTTATTATATGACAACGTTTAAAAGCAAACAAATTACTTGTTTAGTTCCTCTTTGGTCAATTTGTCGCGTTCTACATCCACTGTCGGTTCATTACCGCTCCCAACTGCGGCCACCTTGTCTTCAACGTTCAGGACCTTCATTGTACCGTCTATGTTATGTTTCGAATCGTCTATAAACTTTCAAAATTAAAGTTTTCGCAGTTAAGCTCATGCACTTCACCGGAAACACATTGATTACGAGCACTTTTGTGTGAACTTTAATTTTTTTGGGCGATTCTATCGTGTTCAATATCGATGAGGCGATTAGATTCTGTGTCGGAGCGTGCGCTCTGACCGCGAACGCCGGCACGCACTGAAGTCGCCAGCAGTCTGGGCACCTGTGGCGGGCGCGTGGACCGCCTGCAATATCCGGCATTCCAGCGCTATTCTCGTCCGAGTGTGACTGTTACTTTGTTTACACTACTGCGCATAACTGTTTTTGGTTGTAATTGAGTATTCCCGAAGGTTATGCGGGAATAAAAATAAAATGCTATCTCGGTCATTTAAAAATCAGCGAATTAAAACTTTTGTTACGCTATGAGGTAAATGTCGTACACCCAAACCGATATCCCGTACGAGGAGCATCCTAACTAACAACTTTCAATATTCATTATTAGTTATCATGAAATGCGTAAAAATTACCAAATACCCGATGTATTTGGTAAATTGACCCGAGTATATATTTCTAAGGATAACGATGCCAAATTTATTTTTTTATTGCTTAAACACAAAAATATAATTGTGCGATAACAGCTATATAAATCTAAGATTCGTGTTTAAATTTCCGCAGGTGAATGCTGTATACATTCCGTCTTATTACTGAGCGTCTCATAACCCACCCGTCATCGTCGTCCGCCGCATCTCTTTGATTCTTCGACGTCCGTCCACTTAACAGATTTTTGTGTCTAATTTGACTGAAATGTCAAGCTGAGCGAATGGCAGCTGGTCGGTTTGTTAGTAGTGTATTAATGAGGGTAACGAGCTTGGACTCATATTTCTAACTAAAGGGTTTTCTTAGGGTTTCATTGCAGATTTTGTTATGAGTAATCCGTTGACTGCACAGCAGGGATGGTGAGTTCGTTTCCTGAATCAAACATTTAAAGGATGAAGATGGTATTCGTCATCATCAGCATCATAATCAGCCTATTCACGTCCACTGCTGGACATAGGCCACTCCAACGGCACGCCACTGTGCTCGATCGTCAGCTGTTTGCATCCAACCGCTGCCACTTTGCGTATATCACTCCACCTAGCCGGAGGGCGTCCTACACTACGTTTACTAAGACGTGGTCTCCACTCTAGAACACGTCTGCTTCAGAACGGCTGTCTGTTCTGCGACAGATGTGACCAGCCCACTGTCACTTCAGCTTGCTGATCCGTTGGGCTATGTCGATAACCTTAGTTCTCTGTCTGAAGATGGTATTAAGGATCTTTATTTCGTGATTTTAAAAATGTATCGATACAAGTCCTTAGTTTTTATCTCTAAATGGTTCTTGTAAACATTTAAGCTAAAAATTACACAGACTAATGATTCGGCTCTGTTCAAATTTTGTATTAAAATAAGGTGCAGAATATATTAAAATTGAAATAAGTAACAAAATACACTGTATCTCATATTATTATGTAACTCCTGGACAAAAGTGACATCTATTTTCTACAAAAATAAGGAAAAAACGAAGTTTCTGTTTTAATTAATGTGTATTTATTATTTAAAATATATTTATTATTTAAAATAGACAAATAACAAAGACACTTGCTTTACATTCCATAAAGTTTATTGTCAAATGAACCCAGACAATTACTTACCTTAGGTTTAGAAGATAGTTTATTTGGCGTCGAAAACCAGCCACTTTTGTGTTTGTCTACGATAATATTTGTATCAAACTACCATGAACGTAACTGATGGTAAACGGAGGTACTACACGCTCTGCCGAACCCTTCGAGGACATACCGGCGTAATGTTACGTCCTCCCTATCCCAACACGCGAAAAACTACTACAACAAATAAAGAGCTATCGTTACAAAGTATGTATTACTTTGCTTTACAAACTGGCGGTTGCGCTGAGAGTTATGTTTCGCATAAAATTCGCGATAATTGCTTTATAAAACAGCTCTATATTTAACGAGACTCGTAAAGAACTCAATGTATG
>DWEJ01000121.1:0-20967 GCA_018245835.1 Mysoria sejanus stolli | reverse complement strand
ATCTTTCTTATTGTTTCGTGCTAGGATGTTCTATTGTATTTACCTTGCAATAACTTGCTGGTGCATGTAGAAGAAGAGTTCGCCGCGCCTATTTTTGGCTACGATAGCTCTGTTGTTGTTGGCGGAGAACGGGTACA
Organism: Mysoria sejanus stolli; assembly: GCA_018245835.1. Lineage (NCBI taxonomy): Eukaryota > Metazoa > Arthropoda > Insecta > Lepidoptera > Hesperiidae > Mysarbia > Mysarbia sejanus. The sequence goes on along the minus strand of DWEJ01000121.1, from coordinate 20,830 downwards.
CCAAATGCCAGTGCCAATGGTGCAGGTTGAGCCCAATGTCCTCTCGGAAGTAAAACAGTCGGTGTTCAGGGTCCGAGTCAGTTGCGGTATAGTCCCGCGGGATCACAATTGGTGTACGCTGAAGACAATTTATAAAACGATACATTGCGACTCTAATCCCCGAAGGGGTTGGCAGAGAAGTGTAGAACACTCCCCCGTTTTCCATCGCAGTGCACTGCAATAAGCTGATTATGATGACTGGACTAATACTATAAGTATGTATTACTAGAGTTCTAATGGACATCAGTCACAGGGTCAGAGAGCGGCACTGGTCACTCTTGACTGCTGTTGCCAGTTTGCTACTCTCTTCACTAAAAGAAAAGTAGATTTAGTAATTATGACTATGAACGGATATGATTATGTAACGATTATTCTAAGTATTTAAAATGTGATTGGGCTGTTATATTATAAATTTGGCAAATATAAATTTAGTAAGTACTGCCAACTGTGGCAACAGATAATAAAAGGTAGTACCGTCATTATCATCAACCTATTGCAGTCTACTGTTGGGCAAAGGTCTCCCCTGAGAGGTTGGCCATCACTGAGAATGGCTTCTTGCTCTGCAGTGCCTAGATAGGCTGCGCAATACAACGACCAGCCATCTAATATCGTGTGAAGAGAAATTTAATTAAAAATTATAATTACCGGCCCCCCTTTGGCAGCGACAGCTGACGCCTCCCGAGCTTTGGCAAACACTTGCGAGTCCATGAATTTGGACGGGAAGGTCTCAGCTAAGTTCTTAACGGGGATGTTGCGAGTATCGCGCCTGCAGCAACAAAGATTATAACACCATCATCTTACCGCCACCACACCCACCATCAGCAGTACCATTACCAAGGTCAGTACCAAGGTCAGCCTAACCGCAACAATACAAAATTGCTGCTTTGCTATTGTACTTAATAACCATAGCAGTATATAATATTAGAGATGAGCAAACATATTCAACTATTCTACGTTTATTCGACAATAATAACTTGGTATGAAAACAATTAATTTATCGGTACAATGTAGGTAAGACATAATTTTCCTCGTCGTGGTTTATGTGCAATCAGAAGGAAGCTTCATGTAGGAAAAACAAGTGAGTTGACACGTCCCGACGGAAAAGTGTTAGGGTATTAACAGCTATATATATGTATGTTATGTTCATTTATTATTAGAAACAAAGAAAAGACATTGTTAGCCGATTTTCTGCGTTTCAAACTTTTCCAACCATTTGTTTTTGGTCTTACTTGCACAAAAAAATGTTTGTTTAGAAATGGTAGTGCACTGTCCAAGACTCGCTTCAAGTAAGTTCGAATATTTCTGACAGTATGTTTTATTCCCCTTCATAGAGTAATGAAATTCTACTTAGTCAAAGTCAAAGTCAAAGTCAAAGTCAAAGTCAAAATCAAAAATCATTTATTTATATAGGATTTGCAATCACATATAAACGTCATTATAGATAAGTTTACGTTAGGTCAGATCGCGTAGTACAGCTACCTTTATAAAGACGTACACGTCAAATGTAACTGCATCGTCAACATAGTTTACTACAGTGACTTGCTTTTATAATGAACAGTTATGCAGAGATTTTTGTCAGACATAGAGACAGAGAGACATAAGTGCGACTGATGTGTGCGGGCGTGGCGGCCGCGACTGATATTTCAAAATCTCCGTCCGTACGTCAGTTATAAAAACATATGAAATATAATACTACTTATTGTAAGAAATGTGTTGTATTTCAAAAATGGTTGTAGAAAATTATTTTGTAGGTTATGATAATAATATTGAAATAACTTTAATGAACGATGCCAGATGAGAACAGAATATTTCTAGGTTATGCCAACCGCATTGGTGTTAATGTTTATTATCATATTATACTTAAGTAATGGCTGCGGTGATTTTTAAGTGTGTTAGTGTACTGTATAATCTATTTACTTAAGCCCGAAATACTACTGCACTCCCGTTGGCGGTAAAATTTTTGAATTGTCAAAATTTACAAATACACACTGCATAAATAATGAATAACCGTAACGAATACTCGTAGTAGCGTACGTTACTTAAATACCTAATTTGTATAAAAAACTCAAACTTTCACTGGTAGCGTCGATCGCGTGAAGGAAAAATTTTATGTATTGTGACAAATAATGGATAGAGTCCCGAGAGAGGAGCGTGCGCGGCGCTAGCACGTCGCCGTTCACGACCCACTAAACTGATGAATAAACGAGAAAGTGTACTGGCTTTAATACTTGGTATACCGACCAGGAGCCAATCATGCTGGCCCTCTTACACTTGTCTCGCTTGCAACGTCACTTTAAACATTACCCTCACATAGGAATCGTAAATTTGCGCTGACACGAGAAGATTAATGCAAAGATGGAATATGCACGCTCATCTCGAGAAATTTATGCGCTATACAAAAGTTTACTACTTTTAATCAGTGTAATAATTTTCTTCTAAGATATTTTACTTTTATGAGTCTATGCTATATGTTTAAATTAGCAATAACTTTATTTAATGCTTGATCTTGTTTACGTTTATTTTGTTTATAGAGTTCAAAAGTTGTGGCCTATTAATATTTAACATTTACATTTTACAGATTAGGTTACTATTAATCGATGAGCAAGATAATGTAATTAGGAACGTGTTTCCGTTTTGATATACATTATAACCTACATAGAACAATAAAGTTACAATCTCTACAATTTACTCACAAACACAAGAACTATCACTGATCTGTGGTCTATGTCGACCATACGCTTTCACATGAGTTATTTAAAATATTAAGAAAACAAGTGAAATAATAAATTCTAAGCACGTTCAAACAGATTGCAATAGTATCAAGATAAAAAGTTACATGTACGTGCTAATGATATTAGTGTATTTCTGGTATAAGATTATATGGGAACAGTCTAAAGTTGTTTTATCGGCAAAAAAGTTGTAAAATTAAGCGTAAGTATAGCAATACTGCAATAATTTTAAGTATTATAATGTGTGTAATTTATAAAGATGGTTTCTTGTTTATTTTTTTTTATCTCTACATAAAATAAATCCTCAATTTAAAATCAAGAGTTTATCTTAACATAATACTATCATAACTTAATATATCGTAGTAATGTAATAGTCCATCTACATGGTAGTAATAATATCTTTTTAAATCGCTATCCTTTATTTCCAGTTGTGAAGGTAGTATAAAATGAACTGGTAGCTGTTACAAGTGTCCACTACCGGATATTTGCTACCTCGGACGTGTTTGAAAGAGATAGTCGGTTTAAAAGACACATGTTGCCAAGAATATTAAGAAGTATTGATTGATAACCCATCTGTAAAAATGGGACTGAAATGACAGTTAGTATTTATTAGGTAGAATCTCATCTATTCTAAGTTGGTCACAAAACTCGTAGTGGAGCAGAACGCCGGTAGTGTACTTATTTAGGAACTGAACTTTTCAGATACAAAATTAAAGTTTCAATAACAATATAGTCATAGTAAATTTGTAATAAAGTGATCATCACATTTTAGACGGCTTATAAATACATGAATATGAATATGTTAACATTTATACGCATTTATACGCAGAATATTACTTGTACTCATCACACGAATATTTGTTTAATGTTTAAGTTGTGCCCACTGCTAATCAGTTAGCCAGTTATTTTACACGATATTTGATGTTTTTATATATTTTATTTTAGCATGTATGGAAATGTCCATTTACCGGTGTAATAATGACACGTTCGGCTAGCTGCCAGTGATGCGTACAGTCGCCTGAGAATCATGTCGGCGCGGCGGCGTGACCTCTTCGCTACCAGACCTGAAAACACTACGGACAGTCACACTAGCCGGAGCATGACTGCCTGACCCTATCAGCTCAATTTACTCGTACAGCCTAATTTCAGATGTATTGACATCTTTACATACTTAAAATGAGCTTTCATTACATGGACTTAATATTATATGATTAATGAGAATATAAAGTAATATCAGTACTTTCTACTGATGGAACGCGTATTTCACATACACATACCAGTCATACTGCGGTGCAATCGTAAATAAGAAATTCGTGACCTCGTTTCCATTCGAATTCATTTGCTAATTTCGTGCGAAAAGTTTTATTTCTGTATTTGTAAATCATCCCAAAAACACGTAATTTAATGAATAATGAATGTCACCGCTAATGTCGATAGCTGCATTAAACGAATTAATACACCTTTCACTTTTTATTCCATAAAGACGATTTACATCAATACATTTCGAGAATTATGAGATATTTTATCAGAGTGGTCAGCAGTATTTTTAATGTCTTTCATGTTGAGCATATTCGTAATCTATATAATATATCAACAGAAGAAAAATATTGTAATTTTCAAATATCTAACTTTTACTGACGTGACTTTCGTTCCTATCACGGTTCTTATTATGTGTATTAAAGATTCCGCCATTTCCAGTATAAGACAGACAATAAGAATATCTAACATCACGCTTGTAAGCCCCGAAAAGATGGGCAGAGGAATGTAGTACACTCCCATGGTTCACCAGTTACGTTTACGTTTCACTATACAATAGGTTGAGAGCCTATTGCCATAGAAAGAATCATATACCAAAACGATGCCCTTTCAGACCTGCCGTGGTTATTCTACATTCATTACACTTCATCTTTTACATTCTCGTGGCAACATTGTAAGTTTAATTACAGCATACTATGTAGACATTACAATAGAAGGCGGGTGTCGATGCGAAAAGCTAAAACACTTTTATTGTCAGAGTCACGTAGGCAGTAACAAGACAGAGCTTTTAAGCAGTACATGGAATTTTACCAACCTGTGCACTTATGTGTGTCTTGTAAAACGTAGACATGAATAAAGAGTCCAAAGCCCTCGATAACAGCATAAAGCTTCACGTGTTGTTTTAGTGGGCATTAAGTAATTTTCGCAGCCACCCAAACAATATGCTCTTACTGCTTTTCCATTTTATCAGTGACACTAGAAATTTGCGTCGCAAATCACAAGTAACTTATAAACTATATATTGTTTTTAAGTCTGATTTTAAACTAAGTAAATTTACGTCTGTAATCCCTGTAAAAGGAGGTAGAGCAGTGCAGAGCACTTCCACGTTTCACTCGTTTCGGTTAAATGTAATTTGTTCAAATATAATAAGGTATTTGTAATTAACGTTAAGAATGTCTAGTAAATATAATCATTTACAATAAACCTCACGGCAAATCAATGGATTAGCATAAAATTCGATCAATACATATCGTGTGAATTATAAAGTTATCTCATTTCTCGCCGATCAACATTTTTTTCCCGATTACGCAGTGACGTTTTCCTTCCTTGTAATTCTAGTCCTGTCATGCGGTCGGAATTGAAACCGCAGCAGCATTTTTTGTTGAAACCAACGTTTATTGAACTGGTGCCAGATAGTATTTCATTCGGAAATATTTTGTGTACAGTTAGCACGTAGGATGAAGTAATTTAATTATAGGGACTTCATTTAGGTAGTCTAGCGGTACTTATTGTACATGTTATTAAATTCTTTAGTAATTTTATATTATTGCGATGTTTGGTACATGATGAGGTTTAATTTTTTTTTCTGTTGAAAAATGTTTTTTGTTAGGTTTAATTGGTAGTACAATTTTATTTTAAGTTATTTTACGGCTAGCATGATGTTATATAATAGTGAAGACGTCGTGCGGAGCGGTCAGTGACCCGCGGCTCCCCGGCCAACCAGGATTGATTCCGAGCCTCGTTCCTGATCGTCGCCACGAGAGACAACGATAACATTATCCACGCTGTCAACGCTCGCCGTGGCCATCGGAATAAGTCACGTAGCAGTGCGATTGTTTCACAATTCTTGAATGACGGACATTACCCTCTTTATCCAAGAAAGTTCACAGCTATAGATGCTTTCTGATACAAGTTGTGCCGAGACAATGAGACATCGATTGGTATAGAAATCGCGACAAAACATCTCTCCGTATATTTTATTGGCGTCAATTTGATAACCAATTTCAATACTATAATATGAATATCTCCCGTAACACTTTATGAACATAATATCAACCAATATTAATGTAAAGATTTCGCAACTGCAGTCAAAATGAATCAAACGCAATCGAATGTGAAATGGCTTGTTCAATAATTGCTAAAGTTAAGAAAAATGGAATTACATTAAAATGACGGAACAAAAGACATCAACGCGCTGCCTTTGCACATGGAGGTGCATGGCTGTAATTGTAATTTACTACGAACCGACTTATAAAACGTTATTTTTTTAACTGTGGCGAAATATGTAAGAAAATTACCGTTTTAAAACTCTTATTGTGCAAATCTATCGGCGAAATCTGTTTGTTTTTTTTATAATTCGACTAATGCACTCCGTCCAAAAATATGAGTAGAAATATAAGTGTCCTAATAAAACAACAATATAAAAACAAGACAATAACCTTAACCTACTCTTAAATACTTGGTCAGCGATCCGACTGTCCACTAATTTGTAATTATAGGCGTAAAATTTGGTGTGATAGCGTATCGAGGCGTGTCCGTTGTCAGTTGTTTGCGAAAAGAATTCTAACGGACCGGTTCCATATTGGGCGTCCGATTCAGTGTTACTATATTCAAGTACGCTGCAGAAACTGATAATATCTCTAGAAATTGGATCATCGCGATAATATCACAATAAAATCATTGACATGAATCGAGCGGAAGTCAGCGATCAACTTATTGTGTTTAATCTCGTTACTTTTTATTACTTAATGATTTTTTTAGAACTGTATACATTACAATTTATTATCGTTAAGTTAAATCAGCAACAATGAAAGAACTTAAATTATTGCAATTAAAAATGTCCTCGTTATTTTTGAATGGATTCCTTTTTTTATTTTTGATTAAAACAAACTGTACCGGAATATCGTCCGCTGTGTTCAATGTTTTAAAAAGAAACTGAAATCGGTTTAGTGTCATTAAAAAAGCGTTACAAAAATACAAAAAATAAATATATAACACCGATAGCCGCAGCCGAGACAAAAAAAACTTAGTTTTAGTTTCAACAAAGCGAAGACATTAACTTTCTTACCAAGCTCTAACTGTATTTAAAGTCGTAAAAGTGGTTTATATAGAGATTTTATCGTATCTCGGTCGTCTGTGTGATACGAAATTTTGGCGGTGGTAATGCGTCATACATTTGATTTACTTAATAGTATTTCCATTGAAATTTGACCTTAAAATTGTTGACACTTTTACCAAAAACGCTTGACGCTTTTACGATGAATCATTGACTTTCTTTCCTTTAGAATTTTTGTCAAAATGACAAATCACAATATTCGTATTTTAAGCACAGAGTTTAATACGACGTTAAACAAATATGAAGTTAAAGATCTAATGCAATTAAAAATCATCTGTAACGTTGATTGTACTGTGGCATTTTAATAGAGCGAGCTAATAAGTTGGGTAAGCAACTAATTGCACTGTTCATATACTCAATTGAAGTCTTGTTTGTGATAGTTGAGTTTTGTTTGTGATATTCCCATAAAAGCGAATGAAATGTGCACACCTGTGCAAATTGTTACAATCTTGTGAGAAAATCTCTGTACAGTTACAGCTTACATAATTTTACTCATTAAGAGCATAGCTGACAATTTTAATCACTTTTGACGTTAAAACTTTTTGATTATGTTCTTGTGCAAGAAATGTTAACATTTCTGCAGACAACTTTCAATACTGTCATTGATTTTAATTAACGTAACTTCACGCCTGTAATCGCCGAAGAGGTAGGCATAGGAATGCAGAACACTCCCACGTTTCAGCGGTTACGTTTTACGTCCCACTATGGAACACGTGGTGAGCCTATTGCCATGCATCGGGCACATATGCAGACTCCGAACTACTACTGTAATTCTAATTTAGATTTTCTTGTTAAAAATTTCCAATTAGAAAATTTTTGTAGTGTTCGACTCCGAACCCGGGAATCGAACCCGGGACCTCCTGATCGCCAGTCGCACTTGCAACCAACACGACCAATGAGGCAGTCATTGATTGTAATTATTATTAGTGATTGACGAACGTACTTGTAGACTATATCAAGTCTGTAGAGGTAAAAATATGTATTTGGCATTCGGTATTCTCTGCGTATCCCGTGATAATGCTCGAATGACAATATAACTAACAATTATTACAATTTGTCATATGTTTTTATCTCATTTTTATATATATTTAGTAAAGATAATTTTCTTAACGCAAAAGAATTCTAGCTTTGTGAATATATTAATCGATCCTGCATTGGCAACCTCTTTATCTATACTCATTTCTAGCGTAGCTTTAGTTATGCAAATATAAGGGTAGCAGATGCCAATGTATTAAGTTAAACGGGTTTAAGTTTTTCATTCGAATTTCTATTTATATTTTCGATTTTAAATATAATACTGGAAAGTGTGTCACAATATGTGAACAGGTTTGGTTCAAAAGAACTGGATTTCATGGAAACAACATTGAATTATTATACAATGTATTTACTGCTTTACGAAGTGTTGAGAGAGATATACCTACATGTACATATATGTATGTTCCCTGAATTAGGCTCAGGTTGTAATGCTTGTACTATCAATAATTGTAGTTCATACGCAATTATACTTGACCCCTCTAACCCGCATGCCCAGCGTGGAGCTACGGGTATGATCTTTTATGGGAGGCCTCTGACCAACAGTGGACTACAATAGGCTGATGATGTTGATGACACGAAATTCTCGCAATCATAACAGGTATATAGTTACAAATCTATTTTTACAAGTGTTATACTAAAATAAATAATTACTTGCAATTAGAAAGAAAGAAAATCAATACGTTTACGGTAGAGTAAAACGAACAACAAATGGTGGTTTAAGAAAAGGAATAAAAGTTTGCTGATTATTTTGTAACATCCACTGAAGAATTCCATGATTTATGTGTTGTTGATAATTCAATATTTTATTGTTTTTCTATAAGAATGGTACGTCTGCACGGAAGCTTTATAGTTCACACTTGAGTGCAGTACGAGGTACATTGCTGTGTTGTTCGCCGATGAAGATACTGTGGTTAATGTTATAAAAAGCCATTTTATTTTCATACGTATACCATCTCGTGTCGTCTACGGATAAGCCACGATGTGATGCGATATATTATGAGTTTATCCTGTTTTTATGATTGCCGCATATGTTTTTGTGCAGTTTTATCTACTATCGATACTTGGATATCGTAGCTGGTGTTTCAAGAACTATCTGAATAGCACCATTAGTTGTAATTTTTTTTGTCGCTTATAGGCGTTGGACTTATTTGTAAACATGTACACGAATGATATATTTTTCATTCCAACTACATTATGTAATTGCTTTTGGCCGAGTAACTGCGAACCTGACTACCGATCGAGAGATATAGGTTAAAATCCCGGGTAATATTGTATTTTGTTCACTAGAATTTCTACTAAATTCCTCACTCGGAATATGAATTTGTTTCCGGTATAAACCAATATGCTTCTTTCTTTTTCCATTTGAACGTAAACGTAACTAGTGAAACATGTTGAGCTGTACATTGGGTACTAAACTCCTCTATCTATTTCTTCAGGGATTACAGGCGTGGGATTACAGAGATTACAGAGATCACACAAACTCGACGTTTGTATCCGTAATCCCCACGCTGGGCTTTCGGATTGGGGATCGAGTATGCACATATGTATGTACATGAAGAATCTACCCACCGGTCTAAATATAGCCGCGTAGGACCCAATGGGAACGTTGTCGAGTTGTATTATTTAACTGAAGCCAACAGCTATAGCGATAGCTGCCCGTATCTGTTCCGGTGATCGTCGCCGCCACCGTCGTTAGTCAAACGATTACACGTCTTACGTCTGCTCACTGATGCGTTTAATACATCCGAGATTATCGGACTGGTGTTCAAAGAAAGACGGATATTTCAAGTTATTTAATTTAATTAATATTAATATAAATTCGACATATGTACCATCAAGTGAGACAGGACTCAAATGCCCTATAGATTTTAAACATATCAGTACATGTTTGTCGAGTTTATTTTTTATATGATTATACGCATTAAAATATATGTACGTTTATTTTAACGATATGAGGGAAAAATAGTTGAATATGGAAGGAATATTTATTTGCATTATAATACATGGATATTGGATATTAAAATACTTAGTAATACATATATACATAACTCCACGTCAGGTTCCATACGGGATATGCAGAGAACAATACGGTATATTAATAATATAATAATATTTAAAACGGCAATAACATCTTAATAATACGGCAATAACAACTTAATAATATGGCAATAATAATTTTATAATACGGCATAAACATCTATTTCTGTTACGGCTTATGGATGAGTTACGTAGTTTTCTCAGTTCGTCAAATACCAATACTAAGTGGTTTGTTTGGTGCTTTCGCTCGTGGTTTTCTAACAATTTGGTCCGCGGACCGTTATTTCCCGAGTAGATGCATTTTACCTCGAATCCACGCTGCGTAGGCGCCGGTTTATGTCCGATGTCTCGTGTTGGGTTAGATCTGAACGTGAAAAATTGTGACCTGCCCGTAAAAGGGACACTTGAGGCGAAATTTAACAGTTGCGTAGGAGTTCACGTTTCTGTATATGTAAATTCTATTTTCGCTAAATCATTTTGTTATTTACATTTAAATCCATTTTAAGCTTTTGATTGCTTGATAATTTAGCATTGCAATATAATATTGCATGTATAAGCACATATGTACATACTTTACAATTCGTGTACGAATTTAAAGAAAATTAAATGTTTTTCTTTACGTTCTACTATTCCCTTGACCATGCACATGTACTACGGATGAGCTTTTATGAGCTTCGATGTAATGAACTCACGTTTATGTGGCTGTTAATTACTTCCGTTGACTCAACTTGCTTGCTCTACTATATGCACTACCAGAGGTTGATGACACACTTTGGCGTTCAATATTTGATTTACATGAAAAGTAGGTTTATCACATCATATATCTTAGTACTACATTTTATAGAATTATAATGATTATATTTGCATGGTATCGTGCTTGTGTTTGTTTCTGTGTGCATACAAACGTATTTTTAATGGTGTGTGTGTTTGCTTTGCATTTCAAATTCCATCTACACAACCAATATTTTAATAATTTAACATATCTTATGAGACAGAATATATTGATATTTAAAATGAGTTTTGTTTTGTGTTAACTTATATGAAGGTGTAGGAGATATATTAGAAAACAATGTTTTCCCGATACGCCAAACTCAATATCCAAGACCGGATTTGTATCGTGGAAGTGAGAATAAGAATTTATTATACGTATGTAGCTAACAGCGGACGGATGGGATGTGACTCATCGATGTCATCACCTGTATCGAAATGGGCTCTGTCACTGGCAAATTGTTTTCATTGTGTTCTTAATATGATTTTGAGGTCTACGTCCTTACAAGCAAGTGGTTTTGGACTTGTTTGAAGTCGTTAGATCTGGACCTGAAACTAGATAGGCGGTGGGATGGACGGAGGGCCGCGGGAGCCTTCGAAAGAGCGGGCGGAATGTGCGCGCAAGGTCATTGCGCCCTGCGCGGTCATGCACATGCGCCCCGCGCCCCGCACCCCGCGCGCCGCCCCCGGCCACACCACCACCACATTGTCTAGCGCGATTTGCGGATAAAGAGGAAGCAACCGAGCCAAAAGGCGATAGGAACCATTTCAATGCGAGACCTCTTTTATTTTCCTATTTTGCTATTTTGCTCCTCCATTGGCTGGCAGCGCACGACCGCCGCGGGCGATATTGTTCTCGTCTCTGACGCTGTTCCCCAAGAAAACGCTTTAGTAATCACGTTGCCTTATTTACGACGGCTGCTACAACTAGTGTCTGTGCTAACTTTTATGCGTTCGCGACTCCCGATGCTTTATGACGTCATTGGCTTCTCATAATTAATAGCGTAGCATCGGTGGTTTGTAAGCATTATGAAGTTCAGGCAACGACCCTAATTGGTATACTTCCACACATGACCGTTGCACGTTGAAGAGATCAACTCGTGATTTCGGTGGTGTGGTTACCATGAAACCGCAATATTATCGATGTAATAAAGAGAAGTCAAATAATTTTGCAAAACGTTACTAAAGAGCGTGCGCTACGATCTTCGTGTTCCGTTATCTGTTATGTGCGATAGCCTTAATGACTGTTTTTATTTATTAAGATAAAACGCGAACACAGTCTTCGTTCGTTGTAGGCCTCGGTTCTTATGCTCCAATAAAGATCTTAGATATCACTATATGAAATACAATACTTGGTTCATTTACTAGTCCATTTTAAAGATATATTTAATTATTTATCCTTTACTTTTGTTAACAAAGGACGAACTTAATGCCAATTGGCATTTTCTACCAGTCAACCCAGGTGATGATGAGAAGTTGGGGTAGGCACACTGTACAGACATAAATATACGAAAGAATTTGCAAATATACTTACATATATACACATATATATGCATGTAGGTATATTGAGGCTGGCTATAATGTAAAAAAATCAAATCCAAATAGCAAGGATTCTGAGGAATAGTTTATGCTTTGTATACATATTCATTTACAATGTTTTTTTTGACATCAACACGGCAATTGAAATTGGTGTCCGCCAACTACATTATTGTTAAATTGTTCAGTCTACGGACAGAAAAATTATCCGGCCACTGAGCTTGCAGAGCAGAAAAATAAGCCAACACAGAAATCAGCTTAGTATTAACATTTACTTGAAACTCATCACAACTTTCAATTTCCCACAACATCCTTCGATGCAAATGGAAATTAAACATTTTGTATTTGTAAATAATCAATACATTTCTGTACCGTTTCTCGCATTTTAAATAAAAATGAAGCGACGTGTTTACGCTGTCCTTTCGATGTCAAATAGTTTATAGTGTATATAACAATATAACAAACTACGATCTACATTAACATCCTGTTAACGAGCGATATCGCTGCATTTCAACTTACTTTTACATATAAAATCGATTCTATAAACGATCTATTGAGTACTATTTATTTTAGTATAGTTCAATGCATATTTTTAAATAAAAAAAACATGCTAATAACCGTTATTAGTCCTTTTACAGGTTGATGTGAACAATGAACATCTATTGTATACAATTAACTCTTTTTGTAATACAAAAAATATGCAACATGCCTGTTAAGGCACGCACAGTTAAGAGTTGTTACTGTAATTATTAGTATAGCAGCTATACATATTTCTTAAGTAAATGTACACTTAAGCTATCACATATCTTTAAAACTCTTTATTTTGTTTAAAGTCAATCTACAAAAATGTTTTTTTTGTGATTATCACCGCGTGTGTAACGTATTGCAGTGAGGTTCGTTTTAAGTAGTTTATATCGATTTAGAAACTTCAATTCTTGAAAATAGATATCTGTTTATAATAAGTACACCAGCCTTTCCAATATCATCTACCTAGTACTCATTGTCCACGAATAAAATATCTGTTACCAATGAACAGAACGAAATTATAAATGTACCGTATTTTAAAATTTAGCTACGGAACGCTAACAAGCTGTTCAGTTGAAGACGTAATACGGTTTCAAGCTGAATTAACACTAAACGAGTTTGTGATTATTACAGTAAATGTGTTACTCTTAGTTACGGTAATGATTGGTAGCAGAATGCGCTGATTCCAGTACTGTATACATATGTTGTTTCATTTTGTACTCATATACATATGTTATTTGTTTCAGGTTCTAATTCCTGCAGAAACGTATAATCTTACAAGCAAAAAGAGGTACGAAAGCTATTAACTGTATTACAACCTACGTTTAAATAGAAAAGGATATTTGATGAGCAACCTTTAGTTTCATGTCTAAAGTATCTACATAACAAAAGGCAATTTATATTATTGCTTTGTTCTGACTGCAATGTTATTATTCAGTGTACGAATGTCTCGAAGGATTTATATTGTAACCTGTTTCTGTATTAGTAGAGAGATATTATTCATTATACTCTGTGTTGATAAATTTACGAGATTTATTGGACTCTATATAGATAAATATTGACTCGACTCTATTTTTAATGATATAGAGTAATGATTTTTAATGATATAGATAAATTTATCTATATAAATAAATATGATTTGTTAAACTCTACATATATAAATCTATAATAAATATTTGGCAGAACTTACCAACATAATGCGCATATTTGGCTTCTAGAAAATAAATATATAAAATGAGAGACCATTTGTCCATAATAAATTTGTTAGATAAAAGCAGAGTGCGTAGAAGATGTTTCCTAAAAAACGACCAGCCTCCGATCACGATAGTCAGTTGACACGCGGTACGCTCGCGAGCAACAATGGCTACACCGTGGGACGCCTGTGAACTCTGGCCGGCGCTCTTTTTGCACTGTCAAGTGGCCGAGTTGCCAGAGAAACAAGATTATATAGAGTTTTATGGGGAATGTGGCCAGATGTTTACTCTGAACGCACTCGCGTACCACCCACGGCTCGTTTTATTTGTGGGCTTTGAATGGAATGTTAAAGTATTTCACGTTTATAACATTTCAGATGATGTTTTGTTCTAGCTACTTTGCGTTGTTGTAGTGACCTTAATATTGGTGCGTACAAATTTTTTCACGTACTGATAATGTAGAGATAATCAAAATCGCTTTTGACTATATTTTCATCATCATTATCATTATCAGCATTTTACAGCCCAATGCTAGACATAGATAATTGTTTTTATATCCATATTTTGTCAACTTTAAAAACATATAAACCTCTTTTGTCTAACTACACGTAGTATTTTTGAGCCTATTCACGAACACACCGTAAAAACGCATTATACAAACATAACATGTATAAAACAAGCTGTTTTAAACATTCATATTATTAATTATAACTTTAAACGATAATGGTAAAATCAATTGTATTCATACAGAAATCCGTATATATAATACGTGGCACCTGTCAATACTATTATTGGTCGCTATAAAACGACCCCACACCTAACGACCCCACCTAAACAATGCGGAGACGAGAAACGCGAAATGATATACGATTACACCTACTGAATGGTGGTACTACTGATGGTGATGGCGCGGGAGGGCGCACACGGCTTCCACTGATTGCGTTTTTGATGTATCGTTATTGAATTGAATTTTGCAAACTGTGCAACTATATTGTTATAAAGATTGATAGACAGCGGTCAACGTTTCGATATCACTACACTAATTGAAGTGAAAGTTGATAAGCAAAAAAATAACACGTACTTTCGTTACCTAGTCTTCTCGAGCAAGATATAAGTAACAGTTACGTACAAAACGATCGAGTGTATACGTATATATTGCAACTATGTTGTGTTTACATAAAGCGGCGGGTTAATCTTATGTATACACGTGTTACAAGGTTGTTAATAATCTTTCATTGTGGGCTAAATTGTATTGAGATGTTACACGTTGGAGTGGCGCGCGCGAGTGACAGGCGAACGTGAAACCCCATTTACATGGCGGCCTCGGGTCGCGGAAATTCTCAGTTAACAATCGATTCCTACCGAACGTCAAGGGAAATAGCTCTGTAATACCACTTAATGACCAATATCGATACCGACGTTGGCATATTCACGGTAAACGCGTCGCATTTACTCTAATACGTCTGATATAAACCGATTACAGTTATCGACGGTACCGGCTACAGCGGTACTGATTCGTTCGGACTTTATTACGGGTGTAATATAAATTGCACATACTTATTGGATATTTGATTACCCGCTGTGCTCAGTGTTTATCGGGAGTTAATTCTATTACAGTTCAGTCTTGTGAGTTTTAATTAACTCCGTAAGAGTTCCTGACATTGGCGGCGGAGTTGAGGTACATAAAATCGTTTGAATTCCCAGTATGTGTGTTCGTCAGTTAATTAGAAGTGTTTAATTAGACGCAGTCTAGTTTAGTTGCATAGACTATTACCTGGTCGTAAATGATGGTCGTGGTGCTTAGGATGTACATTTGTTTTAAAAGACTTTAGGTGTAAATTATTCACTCGAAGAATTACATATTGTTCGTATTGAGAAACATAGACGGCGGTTGAGTTTTTGTCTAAATTTTTCTAATTCTATAACATAGATGAGCTGGCAAAACGACCTGTCCGATTTGGAGAAATAAATAGAGTTTGTGTTGACCATATAATAAATTAATTTCCAGTTTTTCAAATAAAACGTGATGTGAACAATTAGATAGAAGATGTCTGACGGCAAATTTGTCAAATGATTAATGCTATGTTCAAGGAACTCTCGTTCTTATCATGAAAAATATTTTCTTTTGCTTTTGTAATTAAGATACCTTTCCTGCAATCTGCTTAAGTTGTAGTTCTGCAATCATACTGCTTAAGTAATTCTTCTCCGATTTAAAGAGTGAGGTAGGTATGAAGACACGAGTTGCACCAACGAACAAATGTTTAAAATCAAGTAGTTGTCACAGAAAGCATAAAAAAATATCGAGATCCGAAGACAATATTGGTCGTAACATACGCTCCTTATGTCAACCCTTCCATTTCAACGTTATTGATGTGCCTAATAAAGAAATAAAATTCCCTTTTTGAAACTCACATTTATTTGAGGATTAACGGGTACTAAATAGAGTCAATTCAACATTTTAGTCAGTTTCATAAATATTTATCGGACACAAGATCAATGTTCGATCATTCAGAATATGCCGGACACCAGTATGCAGCATCATGTTCGTTAGTGCACATCACAAAAGCTGGGCTCAGAGGATCGCGTGACTAGACATAGCGAGGGCTTAGTTTATACGAATGTATTCCGCTCGTTTTCTGATTCTGCGCATGTAAATGCGGAAGAGACCCAACAACAGCGCGGCACGATATATGTATGTCGTTTTGAAAGCTATGAATAATTTCGAAGTCTCAATATACAATGATAGAATTAAACTCTACGTTTAGTGTTGGTTATAAATACATATCTTCACGCCAGGTCTCTCACTGGTTAGGCAGAGAGCACGGAGTGCCAAATATCTCTATCCTTACAGACCTGCTAGGCGTCCTCCACATTCATAACTCTTTTCTTTTTAGTTATATTTAGTACAAACATACCTAAGACTAAATTTGTTGGTTAGTTAAGATCCCATTGCTTGTCATATATGTTAATATCTCACATAAATATGGTTGTAATCACTTTAGGTTAGCACTGCTAATTTTCATTATGGTTGACTGCCTCGTTGGTTCAGTGGCTGCAACCTCGACTGCTGATCAAAAGGTCCGAAGTTCAATCCTCGAGTAGAGTACTTGGGTCTATCTAACTTGATATTCTTAGTAATGGCTCAGACCCAGGACTTATGCCCGGCGTGTGACAATTAACTCACCACTTATTCCACATTGGGGTGTAAAGCGTTCAGGTGAATGGTGGTATTGTATTGCACCCTTCAGCTTATCTATTCGAAGATTACAGGCGTATTTCTCTGATTTATTGATGTGTTAAGAAATAATAATAGATTGTTCATTACACGTATAACTCAGCAATAGAAGATTTTTTGTTTGTACTTGGATCGTGGAGAGTATATAAATGGACTATGTCCATTGTGCATTTTCAAAATAAAATATTTTGAGAATTTTAATCGTATTGCTTTTATGCCGGCTGCTTTGTCCTCCTTTATTTTTACATTGTGCACATTTAAATATTTTAATTCTGCATCGAAGCAGAGCCTTTATTTTTGTTTAAAGGTTAAGATTTAAAATAAAAATAGTTTTTTTTTTGATTTCATTTCATAGTATTTAAATGTTTCGAGTAGCTCTGTCTCCAGGGACGTTGGTTTAAATACAATAGGTTTAGTACAGTAAATTTTAAATATAAATCGTTTTGCATATAACACCTTAAGTATGGTTTTATGGTTAATCTAATATTTCTTGATCCAATTGAACAATACAAAGGAAAGATTAACTTAGTTAAATACATTTTATCGTTAATTATTCGGTTTTATAAAAAAATACAGTCATTTTACACTGAAAAATAAACTTCAAATATCCATTACATATCTTTTTACCCCTTTTTAGGAATGTCCCGCACGTCTGAATTTTAAAATTCGGCATAGTCAAATTTTCTATAGAGAACGAACGCAAGAGCTTAATATAATATAAATATTATACATAAAATACGCCTGTAATCCGCGAAGAGATAGGCAGAGGAATGCAGAACACTCCCACGTTTCAAAAGTTACGTTTACGTTCTACTGTGGAATAGGTTAGTGGGCCTATTGCCATGCATCGGACACATTTCCGGACTCCGAACCACTATTAGAAAATCTAAACTAGAAAGTTTTGTAGTGTTCGACCCGGGACCTGCTGATCGGCAGTCGCACTTGCAACCAACACGACCAACGAGACAGTCTACATAAAATACGTTAAATAAAATATACGTTATAATAATCGATCTTATCACATCATAGTCTATGTAGACCATAGCATTCTTTATAATCTTATAAAATAGAGCTGTCTAACATACACCTTTAAAAGCGATCAAATTAAAAAAAAATCAACCACTGCTATTATTAGTTTTTAAACATGATATAGTGTTATAAAATAGGTTTCTCGGGAGTCGTTTCATTTACTATCGACGATATCAGCGTGTGGTAGGAGCCACGTCCAGCTGAGGTCGCGGCGCCCGTTAACGACGTCGTGTGGTTTTATTTGCATAGTTAAAGATACAAGTCTATGGCTGCGTGGTTAATTTATTTATTATTATTTCTATTTACTATTATTTATATGGTCTACGGAATCAGCGGGCATGTATGACGAGAATGAATCTGTGGGGGAGAGATATTTGTCTATCTGTGCTTTTTGCTTGCTTATTCAGAGACCTGGCGTCCAATACATGATAGGTAGTGACTTAGTGAATATATCTGTCCTTAGAGACCTGAATGACTTATTACATATTCATAATTTTCTTCTCTCCATTAAAGTCGTAGATATTTGAAACAAAAATATGTTTCAGTCTAGAAAGAGAATGAATTGATTTCTTTTATATTTACATTCACTGACCTATTGTATTTTTTTATTTTAGCTGTAAGTTTTCCATGAAAATAAATAAAATAAAAATAAAAACAAAAATGGAAAAAAAAACTATTCATTAACTTAATATTATTATTTAATAAAATTTTATTAACTATTACATTATTTTTATTATTTACTTTGCATATTTAAATAATTAAATCAACGTAAAATATCCAACGATAAAAATTTTTAAGACCGTAATTACCGCTCGTAACTTGCACCAATATAACGACTTCCTTGTACCGTGTTATTTGTTCGAAGACAGCAGTTCCCGACTGAATAACTTTCTTAGATAAACACGCTATACTCCAGATTGTGTAGATACCCTCTTTTATTCGTTAGTACTAAATGGCTACCTGGTGTTGTTTACGTCCAAGGCCATCAACATCCAATCTCAAGTAAATTACAAGTAGGACTGAGTTAAAACCCTGAACTACAGTCTCAAATGAGTTACGAATAAAATGGAAAATTACCTACATAATTAATAGTAGGTATGTAAATGTACTGTGATGTATTAATAGTATGTAAAAAAGTTGTGACTGAATAGAAAGAAAGAAAGAAAGAATTCTTTTATTTTTGGCTTACATTGCCCTTAGTAACAAAAAGGTAGATATGATAACACTATAGTGATATAATACAGTCTCTCACTCCAGCGGCGAGGGTTCGGATCCTGACGCGTGCATCTCTCTATAACATGTTCGTGTCAAATTTAAATTTCATTTGCTATAACGGTGAAGAAAAATTTTGAGGAAACAGACACATGCACACCTTAGAGTCAATAAAAAAAAGTTCTTTAAAGGCGTTCCAATCCGCTAATACACACTTGGTTTGCGTGCTAGACGCTGGCCTTAACCCTTTCATTCTGAGATGAGAGCCCTGTTCCAACAGTGAAGCGACAACAGAGTGGAAAAAAAAAGAATCTTGTCGTATCAAGCTTTTTAAATTATAATGCAATAGTAATTATTGTACTTTACCGGCTAAAATACATAGATGTCTGTAATATTACAATCTATAACACCATCATTTGTTTAATACTAGAAACCGTTTTACTTAGCGACACCAAAAATACTGAAAAATTATTTGTGTAACTAAATCTTAGTCACTATTTTTATGTTGTTTATGATAAAAATTGATATATGTACATACATATATAAATTTTTATCATGTCATAGCGAGACGATAATAATCTCTGACATTTTAATAATTATAAGAAAGTACAACAACATATGCCTACATAAATAAAAATTCACATTTTATTACTGAAATTAAAAAGAGTAATTATGCATGCTACATGCATCAATATATTATTGTATGTAATGTTAGATGTGACGTCCTGTTCATAGCAGTGGTTCGCTCGTAACTTGTGCCAGAATCAAGATCGCCGTGTACTGCAGGGTACGTCAGCGACAAGCGCAGGCCGTGCATTCCAGCTCGACTCCAGATAAACACGCAAGCGAGCGTCCGCTGGATTAAAACGAACGCTAATATATACGGAATGCAAACGGCGGGTATAGAAATAAGCTATAGTAACCAATTATTATTTCGCAGACTCAGTTGGTAGTCAGGTTTTCCCATATATTTATAATTAGGAAGGAGAAAGTGAAATACTGTTAGATTATTATAATAATGTCATCATATCAGATACGTCACGGGGTAGATAGAGAGCATTAGTGTCAAATATTTTTATCTGTACCTAGCGACCTGATAAATGTAATAACTACATGTGTA